>APFE031543879.1:182395-212708 GCA_000404065.3 Pinus taeda
GTACCCACTTCGGATTTATTTCTCCCCTTTCTCCCCTTTCTACACTTCCATCCTGAAGTAGTTTCAGTTTGCATTTGATATCAATGGGTTGAAATAAGAAGTTACAGATTGCTGACGTAGGGGCTTACGAGATTTCAGTAGAAAAACCGTCTGTATTTCATGTTCCCGCATGGATTTCGACACCCATAAGCTAATAATGTTTCTGATAAGTGTCTGAAAATATAAATTCTCAGACTCTGTTTTCCGATAAGTGACGGGGATCGGTTTTTCGATTTTGATCTAGCTTATAGGCACCTATATTTTCTCTGTGACCTGGAACTTTAGCGGTATGCACGCAGCAGCACTGATGTATGATTTTTAAATCTTAAATGTGAACCAGTAGCAGAAAATGTTAGGTTTCCAAACTGATAATGATCATATATAAAAGGCAAGTGATAACCTTACCTGAGTAATAGGGTAAGATCGGGGTTTGAAAGATCTTATACGAACACGATTATTCTCAGTGATTTCTGTGAGCAAATGTTTGTTGGCAAAGTCCGTGACTGCTTTTTCTGGTACTTTCTATTGGAATCTCTTTCCGATAAGTATCAGAAGACAAGTTGGCTTTTAAAAGCTAGATTTTCTAAATTGGTTATCTGTTTTCCCTAAATCTCCTCGGTATTATTTTTATATACCATTTTCGAAGGCTGTCTTTGGGATGCAAGTTACAGGGGCTTATGTGATATTATCTTTTTTGATTTTGTATTTTTTAGTAGTTTTTTTTTACTTGTTTCTTCATTTAAGCAAAGTTTAAATTTCTTTGTATTTTCTGTTAAAGTTGCTCTGAGAAACATGCCCTAAGGTAGGAGACATAGGAGGGTTAATAATATAATACAACATGAATTTCCTCAATATCAGGCTAGAGGTACGTCTATTTCCCAAATTAGTCTTTCTTTATTTTATTTTGATGTTGTTTTGAGAAACATTACTAAGGTTGGAGGCTGCATGCAGAACATGAATTTCCTTTGGCTAGGGGCCAGGTTTGAAGGGCATCTAGACCCCGAATTTCTCTATCTTTTTCATTTTTTGAAGTTGTTTTCGGGTACATTCCCCATGGTTGGAGGCCGCACTGCAGAACATGAATTTCTTTTGGCTTAGGTGCCAGGTTTGTGTGATATCTATACTGCCAAATTTGCCTTATGCTTTCATTTGGCTTCATCTCTTTTTGGGTAGCCATTTGGGCTGTGCAAACAGTGAGAATGGAAACCTAATGAGCTGCTTAATACTGTCAGCTTAACCAGTGAACCAAAGCCACATTGACAAAGTTTACTTTAAGCATAAACTTTGCTTTTTTATAATTTTTTTTGCAAATTTCAGATTTTACCAAAATCAATAAGATTGTTGAGTTTCTAAATTTTCAAATACCGCCTGATTCTGGCTCTCTCTCATACTATATTGACCAACTATTACCTGTAATTACTCCTTATTTTGGTTGTTACTTTCTGTTCAGTATTGCTAGAGGTTATAATTTATTGAGGTGGGTGCATTCTAGATTGGACCAAACCAACATGAAGTTTGAAAGAATCGCTACTGCAAATAATTGTGATAGAATTTGCTAGAAAATTAATCTAACTTTATTGTAACATCCATCCAGAAAAGAGACAAGAGCATTATCTATTTTCTAGGAAATGAATCGTAATAATTATTTTATAAATGATATTAAAAAACATGATCTTAAAATTGCCTTCAAATTCCAAATTCGCCAGTTGGAGATTCTACGAATTTTATTTTTTTACTAAAAATTGGACAAATGCGGTGACTAAGCTAAGAACCTTGCCAAGGCTTATCAAGTTGTGAATCCTTCTGAAAAGGAGGACTAACTTTGGAAATGTGGTGCATGGATGTCAGCTCCTCACGCTGTAAAGCATTGGGTTAAGCGTCTAAGACCTCCAACAAGCACAACCCTTGCATTTAGTTGCCCATCATCAAATTTGGAATCCTGAACAGACTGCTGGGAATAGTCTCAAACAAAGGTGAGGTTGGCATCAACGCACCATGCCCCATGTTCCTTGGGCGACACTGATATGATAGCACAAATTAATGACATATGAGGAATAAAGAATAGTTAAGTCTGGCAGTAACTGTAATCAAACACAGGGTGCAAGCATCATTCAAAACGATTGCCGTTGTAGGTGGAATTTTAAGTCCACCGTTGAATCCCGTGGCTTAAACTTGGAGAGGCATTGGGAACTTCCAGGCTGGAATTCTGTAGGAGCAGAAGGAATTTCCAGTGAAGATGTGAAATGCATAGAGATTAAAAAAAACACCAGTAGGGGAAACCCTCCCCTCTTAGATGTCATGTTGGGTTATATGGTCTGATTATGTAGTTAAATATCAAGGGAATGCTGTACATCACAATATTCAAGAGAAAGTGATCCTGTTTCAAAGACTTCAAGCTACTGTTCCTTTTAGTCATCAGGGTTTTTCAAACCTTGTTCTTGTAAAATTGTAAAGCTCCATCATGTTAGTAATAATTTAACTTCGAAGGTAAAATTATATATTCATAGGTCAATTGGGAAAATCTCAGGTAGTTGGGATGAACGATTATTGTCCTCCCCACTTAGGTTCAAATCCTCTCTAGTGACATGATGAGCTTTGATGCCTTGATGATTATTGTTGTAATGGCTTCGAGCCTGAGATAAGCACTCATAAGTGAGTATTCTGTGGGCTGGCCTGGTACCAGCAACCTCACTCATGCCTGTGGGCTGAGAGGGAGGCTGATTTCTTTCCTTGGAAAAAAAATTATGTATTCGTAGGATATGGTTATTCAAATTGGTTGTTAAAAGGAAAGAAGGAAGCGGAACAGTAGCTCTAAATTTCACTATCTGCATCATAACTTGCATATGTGAATGATGCCATTTTATAATGTGATAGATAAACTGTGATAAGTTTGACTGCTGTCAGCTGGTCGATCCATCGATTTGTATCTTTACAAGTAAATCTCCTAAGAATTTCTGTTTAAAGGTAAGTCTAGTAACTTGTGCAGAACTGAATTGAATTATGACATACAAGTAATTTGCAGAGACTCATCTTACACTAACATGGCATCAAAACTCTTTTGTTGAAACATATTATCCAGTGCAAAATGACCGTTAGGTATTCGAGAGTATTCCCCTCCAACAAGTTTGAATTATGTTATTATTTCATATTTGTTTTCTCATGAATGCATATTATTTGCTTGATGAGATGAGTCACTGCATATTTTGTTTATAACGGAATAATTTCTCTGTTTTTGTTGCAGGCAACTTGTTTGCTCTGGGCCTTTTCTTGTCCCCGATGTAAGTTTCCACTTATGAGATCTACTTCACCTGTAATAGCAACTACCCATTTTAGGGCCATTGTCCATAGACTCTTATACAAAGCTAAATGTCATTATGATTACTACTTTTAACATAACACACTGTAGGAACTGACCCCAAAACTCTCATTGACGCTTTTGTTCTTGGATAAAACTTAAAAGGAATGGTGTAGAAAGACAGCACTGAAATTGGTACGTTAAGTTAAATTTTCAAACCAATACTAATACAGCTGTGGATTTTGTCATTTGCAGTCCTACATTCAGCAGAATAACAAGAAATAGGTCAACCGAGCAATTTTCAGTCTTCCCTTATATCTTTGCACTCTTTAATTGCTTGATTTGCACATGGTATGGCCTTCCTTTTGTATCACAGAACAATATACTGGTGACCACTGTTAATGCAGCGGGAGCCATTTTTCAGCTATTCTACATCTCACTCTATATTGCATATTGCCAGAAGGAAGCACGGGTATAGCCACCAGTTCTTGTTTTGTGTAAAGTTTATTTTCTATTTGTTTGAAGATACTTGTATATTATTGTAGCTTGACATGCTGGCTAATGGATTCCATATTAGGCTTTTTAGTACCCTAATGAACCTAGGGGCATATTAAAATTCTGCTTATGTAATATTATATGAATCATCGCCTACATGCCAAAGCATATAAACTGGGGTTTACCTTGCCCAGACAGACCCACATACATGCAAGTATATAGATGGATGGATTTATACTGAGCAATTTAATGTAGAACATCAACTGTATTTGATTGCAATACATGCAATATATAGATGGATGGATTTATACTGAGCAATTCATGTAGAACTAAACTGTATTTGATAGGTTCTGCTGATGTTCATAGTTTGACAATAACCTTCAGACAATTGTGGCAGCCACAATACACGTTTTTTCTTGAAAAATATATTTTTCAGAGAAAATGGTTAGTATAATTGATTTTTGCCTTTTGCCAATGGCAGGTTAAAATGATAGCATTACTTCTGTTGGTTGTGGGTATAGTTACTGCAATAGCGTTGGTGACATACGAGTTTATGGAGCAGCCACTACGAAAGCTGTTCGTCGGTTCTCTTAGTGTATTCTCCCTCATCAGCATGTTTGCATCACCGTTATCTATCATTGTACGAGCCTCTTGGTTTAAGACAATCATTACCTTAATCGTCTCTGGTACATCTGTCTTGCATTTCTTGACTATGTTTCTTATCTTCGTTATTGTACTGAGGGCCACTTCTTATGGAATTATTTCAGGGAAAATTTCTACAAGGAAATTCTGCCTTAATGTACGAGTATGTAGGTTGTGATCTCAAACAATTAGAGTGAGAGGGTCATTTTACTAAGAGCCACCTTGGCTTGCTGTTAAGGTGGATTTAAAAAACAATGAACATATTAATCACCAAGTCGAAGTAGGGTTCTAAATATAAGAATACTGATATAAATATGTGATATCCCCATAGCTTATGTTAGTAGTATTTTGTGGATAGCAGGCCACCAAGGCAAAGTAGGGTTTAAAATATTGGAATATTGAATACAAATATCTGATATCCCCACAGCTTATGTTAGTAGTTTTTTGTGGATAGCAGGCCTTGGAAAATTAGGAGCTGCAGAAAATCAATAGATGGTAGCAAGTCTTGTTTTAAAAATGAATTTCTGGTGCTCAGTAATAACCCATAGAGCATGTAACAAAGCATAAAAATTTCCTTTGATTTGCAGAAGCTGGTAATTGAAACAAGAAGCGTGGAGTTTATGCCATTTTATCTCTCTCTTTCCACCCTTTTGATGAGTGTATCCTTTTTCGCATATGGATTCCTTGGCCAAGATCCTTTTGTTTATGTAAGTATATGATCCCATTCTCTATTGTATTATATGCTGGAACTATGCCCCCATTAGAATGTAGGTTCCCCACCTCATCTTATTCAATGCTCGACGTACTGCCAATAATCTAATCTGTATACCTTGTTCCTTTTTTTTGTAGGTCCCAAATGGGATTGGCAGTGTTTTGGGCATGATACAGTTGGTGTTGTACTTCAGTTATCGCGACATTGGTCGGAGAAGGCAGGCAGCACAACCATTGCTGAGCTCAACTGCCTGAGATTTTTCCCTACAAAATTGGCTGGCAGTGTTAGTCCACTCAGTGTTTGCTGCTCGAGTGTCAGATTCTTTACATAACAAATGATCATGCTTTCACCTTGAGTCTGAATACATACATGTGTTGCATATCGGAGCTTGATCACAGATTGGGATAAAATTTCCTCTCTACACTTTGAGCATGCTGTCCGGTAGCTGATCTTCGAGATTGGAATTGTAAAATGTTTCAGTGACTCGGGATTGCTGTTTAAGACGTAAATGTTTCTTTGCGGTTGGCAGAGTTCCTGCTAACTTGAGCAAGAAAAAATCTCTATCGATTTTTCTAATTGCTTAGTAATTGAATCCAAAATAGATTTATGAAGACTCTTTAGACTTTGTAACATTTGCCATGATATACAAAATTAATTTACAGCCCAAAACGGAGGATCACATCAGAAATTATATTGGTGCTTTTTTATTACCGTGTTTTTACCTTGTTAGATGGCAAGGTATGCAAATCTTGGAACAGGTTCACTATGAGCAAATAGCCAATAGGTAAACAGTATTGTTATCGTGACAATGGAATCAAATGTTGGCAAATTGAAAAGAAAGGCTAATCGCAATTCGTTTCCTGCTTATGAGTCCATATCCTTTCTTTATATCATCTTTAATTTCAATCCAATGAATAACGGAAAGATTATTTCGGATATTATTGACTGATCAAATCAAGGGAGGGCGCACTTTGCACTGTTTTAAAACTTAATGCTAGACCCAAAAATGCTGTAAGACTTGTTTGCAGCTTCAAACTATTACGTCTAACAATTCTGTTAAGAGAAACTTGCATTATCTTGGCACTCTGCATTTTCATTTTTCTTTACAGTGTTTGATAAAAACCTTAATTTATAACCATCTATTTTAATTTTAATTTGATCTGCCTGGAAACAGTAGATTCTTGTTTACTAGAGAAACTTGTTCCACAAAACATGGAAATTTTGCAGGGAGAGTAGCAATGTTTTTTACAACATAATATGGGGTTATTTGGTACGAAAAAATGAACAATTTGCACTTAGTAAGGCCCTTTACAACATATTATATTTAGTTCGAAAAAATGAACAATTTGCACTGAGTAGTAAGGCCCTTTACAACATATTATAGGGGGAGAAGTTGTTATGTCAGTCTAGTATCGGGTGAGGTTGTTATGTCAGGTTAGTATGGGGTGATGTTGTTATGTAATATGGGGTGATGTTGTTATGTAATGTTATGTTACATTATGTTAATGATTTAATTAAAATAAAGTAAAACAAGACAAAAAAACTAATGTACATGTATAGATAATATTTACAAATATAAACAAGTCTATCTTAAACTTGGATTTATCAAAGAGGGAACAGATTTTTTAAGGTATAGTTTTTTTTTTTTATCATTTATTATTTAGTGATTAAGGTATAGTTTTTGTTTTTTGTTTTTTATCATTTATTATGAAGTGATTAATACATGAGATGGAATTAAATGATCAAAAAAATTATGCATTTAGTAAATTGACCCATCTTAGTGTTTGATAGATTCAGGTTTAAGATGAATCTATATTGGTAGGAATTAATAGTTTACTTGACATACTTTCACAATGATTCATCTCCAAGTCAGAAACACAAATCAACCCAATTGGTAAGTAAGGTAAACATCAATCCCACAATTCACTTTAAATTGACTCCCTTTCAAATTGGTGTTTACAATAATAACCAAGTTGAGGATTATTTCTATTGGGTTATTCTTGGAATATTAATCCACATTCTGAACTTAGACACCCTCAATTGGGGGTAGGTCTTGGGTTTAATTGCCAACATGTACAGTTGTGGTTGATTGGTAAAGTGTGGCTTGAGGGGGGCGAGACACAATAGCATGATATCAAATAGAGGCTGTGGTTGATTAGTTAATTGTGGTTTGTGGTTGATTAGTTAATTGTGGTTTGAGGGGGAGCGTAGTGTTCGAATATTAATTCATATTTTCACAACTTTACTCAAATTGATGATGTTCAACCCTAATTGGGTGACTTCATTAACAATATACCATATGTATATAGTCAACCATGTTATTCATAAGTGATATGCCACATATACATACACAAACATTGTTGGTGTAATATTGTAAGTGCATCTTGTAACAAATAAGATAGATGCCCTTCAAGAACCTATAGGATAGAGAAATTCCCTTGGAACATATACTCCATTGGAGGTGCTTAGTTGGGCTTTGATATTTTATTTTGTATTGGCCCAGTTGATCTTGATCCTTGTTGGTTTTGCTACCACATTTTGTTGTTGTCATTATTCCTACCATTGCTCTAGACATCCTTGACGACATTAATTCTTTCTAGGATTTACGTAGTCTAGATGAGAGTGGTTTTGACTGGGAGGCATATCATCTTCTAACAAAGTATACTACATTAATGTACATCTTTATGTTCATCTTAAGATTCGAGCTCATAAATTAACTAAGGATTCCTTGTCTCACTATGCAATCTAGACAAGAGTGTTAGTTTTTGTAACATCGAATGATGTTCTAGTCTTGAAACTTTGTGGAGAGGCTAAAACACATGAGTTCTCCAAAACCCAAAAATCGTTTATGGAAATGCCACTTAGAAATAGCTCAATTAAATTAATTGATCATCATTTAAATTTTTCTTAAGTCTAACATAGAAAAATTGGTTAATTAATAGTAATTAATTGGGAAATGTGAGAATTCTCTAGAAACTCACACAGATCGACTTGGAGATGATCTCAACCATCGATTAAGTTTTAATTTTGGATGTTGGAGTCCCAACTGAAGATTATAAGAAGGGGTTGATGGGTAGATGGAGAAACATAGAGTGAGAGCTAGTAGTGTGAGCTCCTTGGCAAGTCAATCTATCCAGCTTTAGAAGTTGAGCAAAGGAAGAGAGTTCGAGCCAAAAATGACGCAAAGGGGCAAAGACAACGGTTCCGAAGGAGGATTCTAGTTCTGGAGAGTTAGGAGAGGAGGACGTGTTTGTTCTCCAGGAGGATGCACAAGACTTGTGTAATGCCTCAAGAATAACAATTCGATTTAACTGTGGGGAAGTTCGATTAAGTTGCTAGAGGCTAGGAATTATTCCAGAAGGCCAGGAGGATCGTTTCCAAAGCAGCCACATGTAGGATGACTTGCTTTGAGAGAGTTTGTCTGCCACACGTGTGGAAGCCAGTGCAGAAGCAACGCAGAGAGTGTGTAGAGGTTGGACAACTAACCTTTCAGAGGGAGTCAGGTGCTCAAATTGCTTGGATAGGAGGGTAATTTCTCATTAAATTTTGCTAGTATTTCTCTCAGATAGAAAATGCCAGTTTGGCGTCATTTTATTGTACTCAAAATTTCGCTGCTACATAATAATAAAACCCTTAGCCGTTGCACCGATTTTCCCACATTGGGTTTTTCTGGGGACAATTGTTCAAAAATAACTGTCATTTTTATGTGTGTGCTAGCATTTCTCAGTTCCTATTTTTGCTTCTGTAGTATTTTTGGTGAATAAATTGTGGCGTGAATAATTCATTATTTTGTCGTAAACAAAATAAACTACATAATTAATTTATTAGTTAGAAGAATTATTTCAGTTGTTGTGTTTCAAGCGATTTTTCACATGGTATCAGAGGATATTTGACAGACATGAGGCTTAGAGTTGAAGGAGGAAAATTTTGTTGTGTAGAGGGAGCAATAAGATGAAATTTTCAAGGGTTGCGCAGTGCTTAGCCAGATAGTGCGAATTGTTGGACATGGTTCAATTTTCCAGTGGCAGGGGACAAGAAAGTTCGATTTGTCTAGGGAAGTGATTCCAACAAGTAGAGGGAGTAGCAACTTAGTATTTCCGCAGAGCAAATTTCTTGTCTGGGCACGTAGGGTTTTGCAGTAGTAGAATCAATGTCGGGTGGAAGAAAAATTACACACAGAGGGAGTTTCTCTCAGAGGGCTTCTAGCTCAGAAATATGAAATTTCTAGTTGCAGCAGGTAGTAACATGAGACATATTTTTCTCACTCCAGGAAGGAGTGTGAACAACAGTGCTAGTAGCCGAGCAGGTGAAAGAAGGAGATTTCCTTATGAGTTCGAGTTGTTGCAGAGATGGCTTCAACAAAACTTTGAGATTAGGATGGATTAGAGGGTGCATCGAACTATTGTATCTAGAAGGCTAGGATGACATTCCTACTAGATGAACATGATTCGAAGATGTACGCAAAGAGAGTGGTAGTCGTACCTACAGACCAACATCAACTAGAGAATTATAGAAAGGATATGGCCGAGGCAAAGTGGTTGATTCTCGATGGTGTTCGAGATCATATTGTCTAGCATGTGGTGGCCAAGAATACAACCAAAGAAATGTGGGACACTATTGCCTCACTATATCAAAATCCTTTCGAGCAGTAGAAGATGTTCCTAAAGGAGAAGTCAAGGAATGTTCGTATGCAGAAGGGTGAAGGCATAAATCTCTTTCTCACCAGAATTCAGGATATCCGGGATGAACTTGTTACTGTAGGAGAAGCACCTCAAATTACAAAGCTTGTGTGTTTGGCACTGAGCAGTGTCTTTGAGGAATGGGAAATATTTGTACAAGGCATTTTTGGACAAGATACGTTACCTAGGTGGGACCGGATGTGGTCAGACATCCAACCAGAGGAGATGAGGTGATCTCTAGTAAAGAGCTCCATCAATGGTAGCCGGAACAAGGGGCTGAAAGGTATGAAGGAGGAATACAACGTGGCCCTTGCATCAAAAGGGAAAGAAAAAAGTCCCAGTCAGGGACAAGGCTCGCAGGGGGTGAAGAAGAATAAGAATAAGGATCTATCTAAGATCAAGTGCTTTAAGTGTGGCGAGTTTGAGAACTACAGTACTTAGTGTCCTCAGGAAGAAGGACAAGGAGAAGCAGGATCAGGTGGCAGCATCCGTAGAGATAAACTAGGTGTCCTCCAAGTTGGAGGAACAATTTACCATGTGTGCAACTATACCTCTAGGAGAGAGGTGGGCGATATGGAGCTTTAGTCCTAGAGTTGCGTAAATATTTGGGCAGGGTCCATTGAGATGAACATCGGGTGATGTTTCCTTATGGATCATTACCTTTGCTACAAGGGCCCACAGTATTCAATAGTAGGAGGATCAATGCTAGTTGATGCAGTCAGATTCCAGAGTGACAGTTGACTAGTTGCAGTCAGATGCTGATGAGTGCAGAGCAGTGTTGATAGCAGAGGAGGCTTAGTGCAGAATCAACAACAACATAGACTTCCAAGTAGAAAGTGCAGAGGCTAGTAGCAGTCAGAGACTCAAGAGACAATTGCAGCACAGATACATAGTCGATTAAGTGTTTTGGATGCTTCTCAGTTGCAGTGGTTACAGTGGAAACAACAATGAGAGGGGTGTTAGTTGGGTTGTAGTGTAGTTGCAAAGTTGGCAGCGATACATGTTGTACAGTGCAATGTCAACAACAACAAATATACAACATGGTTCTACAGTGAGTAGCAGATGAATCAGAGTTAGCATAGTGGTTGATGGACAATGGCAGACAAATACAATTGTCAAACATCAACACGTGGGGAGGATGTTGTGGAGACAGAGTCAGAGAACACCTTCCTTGCTAAGAGGGAGTGTTAGTTTTTGTAGCATCAGTGTGTTCTAGTCTTAAAAATTTGTGGAGAGGCTAAAACACATGAGTTCTCCAAAACCTAGAAATCATTTCTAGAAATTCCACCTAGAGATAGCTCAATTAAATTAATTGACCATCATTTAAATTTTTCCTAATTCTAATGGAAAACTGGCTAATTAATAGATTGTTCATGTGGAAAAAGCTACATTGGTGAAACAGGTTGCTCCCTCCGGACAAGGCTCAAGGAACATGGCGCTGATATTAAGAATGAAAGATCTCGGACTTCAGCCTTGGCAGAGCACTCCGCAAAGACTAAGCACCATATCTGCCTAGAAAGCGCATCAATTATCGCAAGGGAGGAACAACATCAGAGACGAAAGATCAGAGAAGCGCTTGAAATTATCAAACATCCTCATAATCTGAACAGAGACAATGGTATGGAGATTAGCGGGAGCTGGCTTCCCTTGATCAAGGAATCAAGATCGCAAACTCATCACAGGTATGGCAGTTAAGCAGGTAAAATATTCTTATAACCCTATTTTAATATTAACAAATATATACTAATTAACCTTAAAATACAATAATACATGAATTTCGATATATTAATTAATATATTAATTATCATATATATTAATTATCGCAGATTAATTAATATATTAATTAATATGATTAATTATCGCAGATTAATTAATATATTAATTATCATATATTAATCTAATATATATTAATTAATATATTAATTATCATATAATTAATCTACATATTAATTATATATTAATTATTTATAATAAATCATAATTAATAAATATAACTAATTAATTATTAGGGTTTATTAATTTATCACTTATATATATATATATATATATATATATATATATATATAATCATAATTCCATCATTATAAACAATTATTTTAATAAAATTAATAAAAAATTAATAAAGTTAATAATTAATAATTAAATTAAATTAATAAAATAAAATTATAAATATTAATTAAATTAAATTAATAAAATTAGATTTAATAAAATAAAATTAAATCAATTTAATAATTTTTGTTTATTTTAATTAAATTAATAAAATTAGTAAAATTAAATTAATAATTTTATTAATTTAAATAAAAATAAAAATTTAATTAATTTTAGCAATTTCATTTATTTTAATTAAATTAATAAAATAAAATTAATAAGAATTAATAAAATAAAGCAAATTAATAAAATTAATTTAAAATTAATAATAAAATTAATTTATAAAATAAAATTAATAAAATAATTATCCCCAGCCGACAGTGCGCTGATACCGATTCCTCATTAGTATTTATTTCTCTAAAGCAAGCTCATCTTTATCATCATTCATAAAGTCCTGATGATGGATCCCATTTGGGATTTGAAACGTTGGCATAAAAATGTTCATACTGTGGATTCTCCGGTCAGTGATTCAATAGTAATTAATTGAGAAATGTAAGAATTCTTTAGAAACTCACACGGATCGACTTGGAGATGATCTAAGCCATCGATTAAGTTTTAATCTTGGCTATTGGAGTCCCAACTGGAGATTATAAGAAGAGGTCAATGGGTATATGGAAAAACACACAGAGTGAGAGCCTGTAGTGCGAGTTCCTTGGTAGGTCAAGCTATCCAGCTTGAGAAGTCGAGAAAAAGAAGAGAGTTTGAGCCAAAAGGGATGCAAGTGGGAAAAGATAGTGATTCCAGAGGAGGATTCTAGTTCGAGAGAGTCAGGAGAGGAGGACATGTTTATTCTCTAGGAGGTTGTGCAAGCACTGTGCAGTGCCTCAAGAAGATTAGTTCGATTTAGCTGTGGGGAGTTCGATTAAGTTGCCAGAGGCCGGTAAGTCCTCCATAAGGACAGGAGGATCATTTCCAAAGCAACAACATGTAGGACAACTTGTTTTGAAAGGGTTTGTTGGGCACACATGTGGAGGCCAACACAAAGACTCTACGCAGAGGTTGGATGGCTAGCCTTATAGAGGGAGTCAAGTGTCAATATTGCTTGGAGAGGAGGGTAATTTCCCTTGGTAATTTTTGTCAGTATTTTCCTCAGATAGAAAATGCTAGTTTAACTTCCTTTTATTATACATCGAATTTCACTGTTGCATAATAATAAAACCCTTAGTTGCTGCACCGAGTTTCCCACATTGGGTTTTTCCACGGACAATTGTCCAAAAATAACTCTCATTTCTATGTGTGTACTAGCATTTCTCAGTTCCTATTTTTGCTTCCACAATATTTTTGGTGAATAAATTGCACTTTGAATAATTCGTTATTTTGTCATAAACAAAATAAACTGCATAATTAAGTTATAAGTTAGAAGAATTATTTCCAGTTGCTGCATTTCAAGAGATTTTTCACATGGTATCAGAGAATATTTTATAGACAGAAGGCTTAGAGTCGAAGGAGGAAAATTTTGTTGTTTAGAGGGAGCAACAAGATGAAATTTTCAAAGGTTGTGCAATGCCTACCCAGATAGTGCGAATTGTTGGACAAGGTTCAATTTTCCAGTGGCAAGTGGCAAGAAAGTTCGATTTTTCCGGGGAAGTAATTCCAGCAGGTAGAGGGAGCAACAACTTAGTATTTTCACAGAGCGGATTTTTTGTATAGGCACATAAGGTTTTGCAGTAGTTTGTAGTAGCAGAATCAACGCCGGGTGGAAGAAAAATTACACAAATTTTAGCTCAAAAATATGAAATTTCTAGTTGTAGCAGGAAGTAGCAGCAGACCGTTTTTTCTCATTCCAGGAAGGTGTGCGAACAACAATGCTAGTAGCTGAGTAGGTGAAAGAAGGATATTTCCGTATCAGTTCAAGCTTTTGAAGAGATGGATTCAACAAGACATTGGGATTAGGATAGATTAGAGGGTGCATCGAACTATTGTATCTGGAAGGCTAAGATGTCAATCCTACTAGATGAACATGGTTTGAAGATGCATGCAGAGAGAGTGGTACCCATACCTACAAACCAACAACCCCTAGAGAATTATAGAAAGGAGATGGTTGAGGCAAAGTGGTTGATTCTCGATAGTGTTTGAGATCATATTTTCTCGCATGTGGTGGCAAAGAATACGACCAAAGAAATGTGAGACGATATTCCTCCACTATATCGGAATCCTTCCGAGCATCGGAAGATGTTCTTGAAGGAGAAGCTCAGGAATGTTGGTATGCAGAAGGGTGAAGGCATAGATCTCTTTCTCACTAGAATTCAGGATATCTGAGATGAGCTTGCAGCCTTAGGAGAAGTGCCTCAAACTACAGAGCTTGTGCATTTAGCCCTGAGCAGTGTGTCTGACGAATGGGAAATCTTTGTCCAAGGTATTTTTGGATAAGATACATTACCTAGGTGGGACCGGATCTAGTTAGACATGCAATAGGAGGAGATGAGGAGATCTCTAGTAAAGAGCTCCATCAACGGTAGTAGCAACAAGGGATCGAAAGGTGTGAAGGAGGAAGACAATGTGGCCCTTACATCGAAGGGGAAAGCAAAAGGACCTAGTTAGGGACAAGGCTTGTAGGGGGAGAAGAGGAAGAAGAAGAAGAAGTATATATATAAGATCAATTGCTTTAGGTGTGGTGAGTTTGGCCACTACAATACTCAGCGTCCTCAAAGGAATAAGGTAGAGAAAAATCAGGTGTCCTCCGAGTTGGAGGAACAATTCGCCATGTATGCAGCTATACCTCTAGGAGAGAGGTGGGGCGATATGGATCTTTAGTCCCAGAGTTGCGCAAAGATTTGGCAGGGTCCTTTGAGGTGAGCATTGGATGGTGTTTCCTCATGGATCATTACCTTTGCTACAAAGGCCCACAATATTCAGTAGCAGGTGGATCAATGCTAGTTGATGCAGTCAAATTCCAGAGTGACAGTTGACTAGTTGCAGTGAGATGTCGAGGAGCGTAGAGCAATGTTGATAACAGAGAAGGAGGCTCAACGCAAAATCAACAACAACACAAACTTCCAAGTAGATAGTGTAGAGGCTAGTAGCAGTCTGAGACTCAGGAGACAATTGTAGCACATATACAAAATTGATTCAGTATTTTGGATGCTTCTCAGTTGCAGTGGTTGCAGTAGCAACAATAGTGAGAGGGGTGTTAGTTGGGTTGCAGTGTAGATGAAAAGTTGGCAACAATACATGTTGTACAGTGCAATGTCAGCAACAACACAAATGCAACATGGTTAAGCTACAGTTAGTAGCAAATGAATCAGAGTTAGCATAGTCGATGGATAGTGGCAGAGAAATACAATTATCATCCATCAACAACATGGGGAGGATGTTATGGAGATAGAGTTGGTGAACACCTTCCTCGCTAAGAGGGAGTGTTAGTTTTTGTAGCATCGGATGGTGTTCTAGTCTCAAAAATTTGTGGAGAGGCTAAAACACATGAGTTCTCCAAAACGTAGAAATTGTTTCTAGAAATTCCACCTAGCGATAGCTCAATTAAATTAATTGACCATCATTTAACTTTTTCCTAAGTTTAAAGGAAAACTGGTTAATTAATAGTAATTAATTGATAAATGTGAGAATTCTCTAAAAACTCACACGTATCGACTTGGAGATGATCTTGGCCATTGGAGTCCTAACTGGAGATTATAATAAGAAGTTAATAGGTAGATGGAAAAACACATAGAGTGAGAGCTATTAGTGTGAGTTCCTTGGCAGGTCAAGGTATCCAACTTCAGAAGTCGAGAAAAGGAAGAGAGTTCGAGCCAAGAGGGACACAGAGGGGCATAAACAATGATTCTGGAGGAGAATTCTATTTCTGGAGAGTCATGAGAGGAGGATGAGTTTATTCTCCAGGAGGTTGTGCAAGCGATGCGTAGTGCCTCAAGAAGAGTAGTTCGATTTAGCTATGGGGAAGTTCGATTCAATTGTTAGAGGCTGAGGAGTCTTCGAGAAGGCCAAGAGGATCGTTTCCAGAGAAACAACAGGTAGGATGACTTGTGTTGAGAGGGTTTGTCATCCACACATGTGGAGGCCAACATAGATACTCTGCACAGAGGTTGGATGGCTAGCGTTGTAGAGGGAGTCAAGTGCTGGGATTTCTTGGAGAGGAAGGTAATTTCCCTTGGTAAAATTTGTCAGTATTTCTCTCAGATAGAAAACGCCTGTTTGGCGTCATTTTATTGTACATAGAATTTCACTGCCGCATAATAATAAAACCCTTAGTTGCTGCACCGATTTTCCCACATTTGGTTTTTCCAGAAACAATTGTCCAAAAATAACTCTTGTTTTTATGTGTGTGTGCTAGCATTTCTCAGTTCTTATTTTTGCTTCCACAATGTTTTTGGTGAATAAATTACAATTTGAATAATTTGTTATTTTGTCATAAACAAAAAAAATTGCGTAATTAAGTTATTAGTTAGAAAAATTATTTCCCCTTACTACATTTCAAGCGATTTTTCAAAAAAAGGGCTCCAACTAAAAGACATATAATCTTCTAAATAAATATACTGCTTTAATGTGCTAAGACAATCCATGAATACCTTTACTTCATCTTCATGTTAATCATAAGATTCTAACTCATATATTTCATCATTAGATCAAAGGATTCCTCGTCTCCCTTTATATATTCCTGACATTCCTTAAAATCTTCATTGACACAAAGTTCCCTAACTTTATATTTCTTCTATAAGAAGTTTACAAAGTGCCTTGATTGCCTTGATTATTTATAGATACAACACCTTTTTACATTTTTTGTAGCCTAAAATGATGATTTTTGTTGGGGTGGAATGATTTGTTTTTTCAAAGTTTTTTCCTTTGCTTGTTATATTTGTAATAGGAGCACTTGAGTCAATATTTTCTTGTCTTCTAGGAATGTTTTCTTTCTTGCTTCCTATAGTGTTTAACATATGGAAAGCATCAATTGTATTTCATATTTTCTTTATTCTTAATTACGTGTCCATGTATACGTCCTTTATACATGTACTGATCATTTCTACAACTTTAATTAGGGAGAATTTCCCCATATCTAAGTTTCTATTTACAATCATGATATTTAGATGTGATTTAATAGCATCATCATCTGCGTGCTTGACATAAACTCATTAAATGGTTTCATATTTTCTAATTCCATTCCTAACAATTTTCTCATGTCCCATTCATTTTTTACTTCTTTTCGCAAAGTAAACCACAACAATAGTTATAGTAATCTTAATTGTTGTTAGTTCTATGATTTGTTGTTTTGAAAGATGCTTGATGTCTATTTTTAAGAATAACATTGTCCCATTTCTTGTCTATTAGGGAATCTAGCCATTCAATATATTAAGACTCCTTTAATTGTGTTGTGACTATATTGACCTATCCAGTCATTGGTGATATCATTTTATTCTTGCAAAACCCTATGCAAATTCATCTATTCACACAATTTTGTTTCCTTGTTTAGTTTTCGTCAGAGCATTAAAATTTAATGGGAGATTCAAAGAAATTTTCAACTAGAGTTTCTCTACACTTTCTAAGATATCTTCCCTTAATGTTGCTTCTACCTTGTAAAGGCTTGGATAATCATCGGGTTTAGGGATGATCTTAAATTTATGTTTCTTACCTTCACAAATTTCTTTGTGTAGTTTTGCTAATTGAGTCTTGTTTTGATTTGAAGCATAAACCATTTCAAATTATTATATTTGGATTGCAAATAAATATTTTAGACTATGGGCATTAGAATGCATCTCATTAGGTCGAGACGAGACATTAGCTAGGGGAGCGACAACATGAGAGACATAGCATCTCACACCTTATTTTGTATGATTAGATGATCTTACCTTATATTTTACTTTTGTTATTCATTTACTTTACTAATTTCTCTACTTTTGTTTAAGGGCTCATTGATCATTCCCTTAAATCCTTATGACTAGTTGATATTGTATTTTCTAGTAACTAGCTTCTTTATCTTGTCCTACTTGTATGCTAGGCTATGATACAATTCCTTGAGGTTTTTCTATTCCCACCTTGGCAGCAAAGACAAACCCTAAATGGACTTTTAGAGACATTCTTTGGCTTTCAATCCAAGTTTTCATTGATCTCTTCCTCTTCATGTCTATGTTAAGAGGAACATCACTCTAGTCGACATAAGGCATGAATCTAACTACCACTAATTTTTTGTGATAAGGATAGGTTTCAAAGTCAATCTATCTCTTATCGACTTCGTGGTTTTCATATTAAATTTGCCAATGGTTTTCTAGTCAATGTATTCTTTTATTGTTAACATATTAACCCCTATAATACCCTATGTATCTCTTGTCCTTTTGTATTGGATCATATTTTGTCCCATAACTGGGAACCTTCATTAGAGAAAACTTGAGGTCTAAAATGGGTCTCTAAATGCAATATTATAAAATAATTGTGGAAATAATAAAATAAGATTAAATTACCTCATCAAGTTTTGGAGAGAAGAAGAATTTTTTTTTTTTTTTCACTATGATTTTACTCAAATTTTGAGCAGGAGCACTTGTTGGATGCAAAATTTAATTTTGCATCCAAGGAGTACCCATGTTGCATTCTTTCCATGGACCTTACTACACAAAAAATGTGAAATATATGAAAAAACATGATTGCAATCATGCTTTTTTTATTTATGTATTTCATAGTTTTCGTGTAGTAGGGTCCATTGAAAGTATGCAACATGGGTACTCCTTGGATGCAAAATTCTATTCCGCATGCAATGAGTGCTCCCGCTCAAAATTTGTGTAAAATCATAGGGAGATAAGTTGAAAAAGTAGTTTTTATTTTTATTTATTTTTATCTTTTTACTCCAAAAATGGTTAATCATCCCCCATGGTTGACATCATCATATTGAATCTTATTGGTTCTCATAAAGTTGATTTTTGTTGTACATTTTTGTTTTGAGGCCCATTTTTAACCTCAAAATTTCTCTAATGATTCATTGTGTTAGCGTATTATGCAATTTGGATATTTTTTTCTCACTAATTGCAAGGTAGGACTCTCTGTTGAAAAATGCAACAAGAAATTCTCAATTTGATTTTGCCTTGATTAAGTTGAGAAAATTCGAATTTCTACATCAACAGACAGCTTGGATGCAGTTAACTTGTGTGGCCTGGCTTGTGTCACCCAATTTACTCAGTAAATTTGAGTTGGATGAGTTAGATTTCAATTAAGCAAGTATGATTGCTAAATTGTAGCAATCAAGGTCGGTTACCTCAAGTTGTTTTCAGTTAAACTAGTTCCAACTATTGGAGGAACTAGTGGAAGGTTAGTTGTGCAGTGGGACTTTAGTCAAACTCAATGATCATCTAGTTAACTAATCACTCAACCCAAAATAGCCAGTGTATGCAGAGAATTCGAGTTCTCTAGCTGTGGTTGTAGATTCCAAGGCAATGTAACATCATTTGTTGACTGTTGTTGAGTGTACAAGTGTTGCATGTAGTTAGATGATCAACCTTAGGAATTGTGCAATCCATTTTGGAGAAATTCCTAAATAATAGGGGCCGAATTTCTCAAGGAATTGTGTAAGGAAATAGGGTCTGAAGCAGAGGAATTGACTAAGTCTAGGCCAAAGCTTCTCAATGAGCAGAGAGATAGGTTATTCATTTGCTGATTGTGTTCAGTTGAACAAATCAATTGTAATACATCTTTATTTATCAGATTAATGCAAACAAGCATTAGAGTTTTTAGCAAATTTCTTTCCCCCAAAAAAATACTGTGTGCATGTGTGTTATTTCTCATTGCATGTTTGTGATTGATGTTTTAAATTATGATTTGAATTCTATAGAGCAATAAAGTAGGTTTGTGTCTTGTGATTTTGATTAAAACTTCATGAGCAGTTGCAAATATACACCATAATTTCTACATGGTATTAGAGTAGGATTCACATTAGAGAAGGAATTTCAAAGTTATTTCTTGGGAGGTTTGAATTTTTAGTTCATTGTAGAAGGATATCTTCATAGCTGAGAATATGACCTTCAACAAGTTGAGGCTAGAGTATGCCTTGGAAGGCAACTCTAATTTCATCGCATGGAGGCAGTATTCGATGACAATGGATGCTAGAATACATCAAGAGAGATGTTGAGAAACTAGCATAATTTGATACCCAAAACCTTTTTTAGTGGAATAAAGATGTAGCCAAGGTGAGGAGAATAATATTGGATGGAGTAAGAGACCACATTGTCACCAATCTCCATGGGAAAGAAGCTCCTTATGCAATGTGGCAGACATTGACATATATGTTCCTAAATAGCAATGACTACAAGACGCTGGCACTCAAGGATAAACTTTGAAATATCAAGATGCAGATGAACGAAACTATCTCGTAGTATCTGAGAAGGTTCACACAAGTTCATGATGAGCTTGCAGGAGTTGGTGTTATTGTGTGCAAAGATGGATAATATTGCTACATTACATTCCGACAGAGGAACAAGATGCTAACATTTTGACAAAGGCTTTGTCAAGAGGGAAGCTCGAGTTCCATAGGTGTAGGATAGGGGTGATTGATAATCCATTTCTTGCTGAGAGGGAATGTTGAAAAATGAAACAAGAAATTATCAATTTGATTTTTCCTTGATTAAATTGAGAAAATTTGAATTTCCACATCAACATACAACTTGGATGCAATTAACTTGTGTGACATGGCTTGTGTCACCCAGTTTACTCAACAAATTCGAGTTGGAGGAGTTAGAGTTTAGTTAAGCATGTAT
This sequence comes from Pinus taeda, assembly GCA_000404065.3. NCBI lineage: Eukaryota > Viridiplantae > Streptophyta > Pinopsida > Pinales > Pinaceae > Pinus > Pinus taeda. The sequence goes on from APFE031543879.1 coordinate 203,093, forward strand.
GATTGCTAATTTGTAGCAATCAAGTTCAATTATCTCAAGTTGTTTTTATTTAAACCAGTTCCAACTGTTGGAGGAACTAGTGGAAGGTCAGTTGTGCAGTGGGACTTCAGTCAAAATTAGTGATCATCTAGTTAACTGATCAGTCAACCAAAAATAGCTAGTGCATGCAGAGAATTCGAGTTCCCTAACTGTGGTGGAGATTCCAGGGCAGTGTAACATCAATTGAAGACTATTATTGAGTGTACAGGTGTTGCATGCAGCTAGATGATCAACCTTCGAAATTGCACAATCCATTTTGGAGATATTCCTAAATAAAAGGGGCCTAATTTCTTAAGGAATTTGGCAAGGAAATGGGGGCTCAATGTGGTGCAGGTAAATTCTCAATGCAGACAAAAACAATTCCTCTAGCTCGAGAGAGCGGATTTAGCCACAAACAAACAATCTATGGAAAATTTCCTTAAGCTAGAATCAATCAAGAGGGCCTACCACTTGGAACACTATTTGGCTTGGTGATGATCCTACTTCCTCACTCCAGCTATCTTTTGTTTCCTTCCTTCGAATACCTGAAGCAAGCAAACAAACAACAACAAACGTGATAACATACAATATTGTATTTAGCCTACTTAATAGGTCAAGGAACATTAAGCCATAAAGACGTAAAATAACACTTCATGTAGGAAATCATTCAATAGTTGTATTCATATAAATTAGAAAGAGATTACAACCAATGCCTTGACGTTTCTGGTCTCCTTCGATGTATCTGGGTTCCCACACTTCTGCTAGCATCTCATGGATAACCCCAACAATGGAAGTTTTAAGGCCTCTTCCCTCTAGTATTAAATCAAACCAAAAAACACTATTCTCCCTCAAACATACACTAGAAAGCTACAAGCTATAGATGACTTGCTGATAATTCAAACTCACTCCAAAAATAGTATAGCTTGGGAAAATAGAGGTTTATATAGTTTGGATGGATGGGAGATGGTTCCTCTCATCATGGGAGAAGGTCTTATCTCTTGAGTTTGTTCCATTCTAATAGGGGAAAGGAGCCCAAACTGACTTCCTCGGCTCCATCCAGCACGACCATCTACCTGACTTCCGTTATGAAGCTTCTAGAGCTGGAAGCTTCGACTCCATATTTAAAAAAATTTCCAAAAGAGGATCGACGCGACTAGAAAAGGGCTCAGTCGCTCCATACGGTGCTAGGGCTAGTTTTAATCTTTGCAAATCAGCGCGATGAGGAAACTGGTTAGTAGCGCTGATCTTGTAAACTAGGATAAAAGGAAGATTCTTGGGAAATGATGCAAAGGGGAATTATTCTGCTCATGAAGAGGGACATACTGGGAGTTTCTTCATGATGGGAAAACATGTAGGGTTCACTGTAGAAGTCCTCCAAGATCGTGGACAGGGAGTACAGGGACAATGAAAAAATGTTATGTAACAGGTGGCCCGTAAAGTGAGGGGTGAAATTATTTACAAGTGGATGCGGGGAACTAGAGTCCATCGTCGGAAAACCTGCAAGCAAGCATAGATACATATACATCACTGAAAAACTCGGACAAATGATACATGAATCGTGGTATGGATGCAACCATCCAGAGAATAATCATGTAAATGGATCGAAGGCATGGGCGCAACCATACAATAGAAAGGATCATAACAAAACCAAGGTATGGTTGCAGCCATCCAATAATGAGAAGGATCACATATAACAACTCATGGTATGGTTGCAACCATCCATCTAAAAGAGACATGTATATTAACATGATCATGTCACATCGCCTCACAACTTGGACTAGTGTAATCTGAGCCTAGGGTCTTGTGCTCCAAACGACTCGATCAAAGTACAAATCCTGACATGTGAATGAATGTGTTGAAGTTGAACATGCTATAAAGTCACTTGATTACCAGTCAATGATGTGAACCATTACCAAGCGTGAGAGAAACCACCAACAATGACAATGGCTCTCAAGGTACCAACAACACAGTTCACAGAATGTGAATAAAGGAATTGATGTCGAACACCTGTGAAATCACCCGATCGACAACCAATGATGTGAGCTTTTCGTCGAGTGCAAAGAACTTGCCATTAGGGCATACAAGCTCTAAGGTACTAGAAGGGAGTTTCTCGGTCAACTTCCTAGATAATAAGCTGAAGTCGATAGGAAGCGACCGTGTCGAAGGAGGGCCATGATGTATCCCACATCATCGACACGAGACAAAGGGATGAAAATGATTTCAAAATGATACAGATAATCAGGAGTAAGTGTAACTGCAAAAGGACTAACTCTTGAACATATCGACAACACAACTACGAATTTTGGCACCTTTTGGATCCATAGGATTGATGGTCATGATGATGTGGCAGAGATAAAATGGAAGGAAAAAATGAATAGCCCAACCCAGGAAGGTCAATGATAAAAAAGGAGGATATCCCAACCCGACATGAAGTAGAAAGTGTCATGTTCAAGAGCGAGCTGCCGACACGACTAATAGGATTTCCAATTTCCCCCCACCATTTCTAGCAGGTACCCCTATTATTTTTTATCGCAAGCTTGAAGGGAATAACATGTGCTTGCACTGTAAGCTCATCCTTCCGACGAATATGACATAGTAAGTTTAATGAGCCTTAGGAAGGAGAAGATCATGTTCGTCATGGAAATGAATCCAATGTCATTTAATATTTTAATGAGTCCGAAAAAGGTGTAACTCGGTATCTTTTTCATGTTTAGAGAGATTGAAAAAGACACGAAAAAGAAAACTCCACATGGTCCCTTTTCATACATTTGTGTCTCTTGAGCTCGGAAAGGTAGAAAACGACACTTGAGAGAACCTCTTGACCATTTCAGTCAAGGAGTACCTTTTTCGTAAATAGTTCATCCCAACCTGAAAAGGGGTAAACGTAAACTGGGTGAACAACGTTTCATAGCCTTTAACGAGTTCAAAATGACAAGAGCTTAACAATCTTTTCTTGTTTAAAGAGTCGGAAAAGAGCTTGAAAGCGGACCCCCCTTGTTTATTCTCTTTTACGAGTCAAAAAGGGAAAAATACTCGGTGATCTTCCTTTGAGTTTTACGAGTCGAGGAAAGAGCTTAAACATGACTCTAGTGCCATCATCAATAACTTGTCACCTGTCGCTGCACAAAAGGGAAATGCATTATCCAGCTCCTGAGGCAAAATAGGTCAAAAATAATTTAGAAACCCTAATATTTCTTAAAAAATGAATAAAAGGAGGAAAAAGTAATTATTTTTTACCATTTACCATTTCACCTTTATGTGAAGAGTTTTTTATCCACTTGCACCCTAGTTTTTCAGGAGCAGATTGCGGGAGATCTGGGAGGCCATTCGTCGAGTTGTTAGTTGCAGGTAAGAGCCAAGACCTTAAGCTCCATTTTCATGCTTATTTTACCTATTTTTTACCATTTTTTGGATTTTTTGAGGAGATTTTGACAAAAAAAATTTGCCCTCAGTCGGTCCGATTTTTGGGCATGGAATCGCGCTAATTGGGGGTTATTGAAATTGTCAAGTGCATCGTTAGCATTACTGTTTTTAAAATAGTCATGCCAACACCGTAAACAAATTTTTTCAAGTTTTTTCCCAATTTATCTGATTGAATCTAAATTTCTCTGGCCAAATATGTTTATTGACTTGATTATATGGTTTTTACAGGGAAACAATCATGAAAAATGGTGGATTGGAAGGAACGTGTGCATGAGGACGTTGACACTCAAGAAATGGCAGACCCAAATTTATTGAATGCTCTGAGGAACTGTGGGCTCCTCAAGTTATTCCTTACACCAGGTCTACAGGCTCAACCCGAATTGCTATGGTATCTGATCAATTTCTGACATGTGAATCAGGAAGTTTTCGTGATTCGTGACCAAGAACTGGAGTTGGAAACTTCAAACATTTATTTCATCATAGGACTGTCCCCGTGAGGCGAGTCGGTCAATCTATATGGGTGAAGGCCTACTGGGGCAAGTGTGACCATGCTACTTGTAGAACACTTCCTAGAAGCACTCAAATAAAAAAGTGGCAAGATTGAGATCATGACTGTTCGGGATCTTGTGTTGAGAGTGTTACTGTTGACCATAAATAGAGTGGCTAGGGCTCAAGTGCAGTACGAGACCAACAAGTCAAAGTTTCAGTATTCTATCGATTGTACATCACTCACTATCTTCAACTAGGCAAAAGCTATGAGGGTCATCATGAAGCGCCAGCTATCAAAAGCTAAGGCGGGAAACCTGAAGCAATTATGCTATGGGTCTATTCTAGTGACCTTCTTCCTGGAGCGGGTTCCACTGTTTCACTACCAGCTGGCTGAGGTGGAACTTCCATTCCCACGAGACCCATGGATGGTCCGTTGGAGTGCATTGATGCCCAGGATTATCGAGGGCCAACAAATGTCCTATAAGCCTGCCTTCTTCTCGTGGCTACGACGACAATTGATCGTAGTGGAGGATTGGCCTTACAATGGTACCAACTTCCACAGTGATCTGGATATGCCACTCCGAGAGGGGGAGGATTATGATGATGGAGGTAAAAAACAAACAATTTTATTTTTTGATTTTATTTTTATTGTTTTTGAGATATATGTGTTCATGACGTTTTGATTTTATGAATTCAGATGTTGGACAAGAACGCCTTGCCGGGATTTCCTCGATTGCTAGGTGCATTCCTTGGCAGTTTAATGTCGCTCCTTAGCAGGAAGGAAGCAGCAATGAGGAGGAGATCACGTGGAACCTTGAGGGATTGACCCATGGTATCCCAGAGTATGCCCAGATGGGTGATGTCCCACACCAGTATTAGAGGCATACAGTGGGGGTATTAGATCAGATCTACCAACTACTGACTTGTGTAGTGTGAGTAGTTACATGCTACCATGAGCATCATGTTGCTTAGTTCTAAGGTCTAGCATTCCACATTTTTGAGGCCTGCGAGCCAAAGATATATAAGGCATGCGAGCCACTGAAGTATTTGAACACACATATTATTTTTTGGGGTTTTGGTGTATGACAAACATTATCGACATATATATATATATATATATATATATATAGATATATATATATTTCCTTGCTTACTATGGTACAAATGTTTTGTGTTTTGAGTTTTTACATGTTTTGCAAATGTCTATCCAACACATAATTAGCTAATGCATCTATTAATGTATTAATGTGTCTAGGAATACAATGATATGTAATGTAATCAAAATTTCTCTCCAATAGACGAATATGTAGATGCATTCTCAATATTTGAGGGTTTTTGATGAAATATTTCCCGTTGAGTTGAAGGACGACAAGCTGTGAATCAAGGTTGACAACCAATTCCCGGATGTCAAGAGCAATAGCTTCTGACAACAATTTGATAACCGCACTATACTCAGCGATGCTTTTAGTTGTTCAACCTAGAAAAATACCTTGAATATCAATCAACTCACCATGGGGGTCATAAATAGCCCATGCTGTGAATGATAGACTCCAGGTACTATGGAAAGCACCATCAGCGAAACCGATGTGAGGAGACACTGACATCTGCTTTGCAAAGCAGGAAAAAACATAATAAGTAGGAAAGCTACTTGCAAAATAACACACCAAACCACACTGTACAAAAATGAATAACACACTATTGTACAAAAGTAGCCATGCAAGATGACCTAGGCATAATACTTTTTTAGGGAGTCCATGCATGGACTCGAGTAATCAATCAATGCAGATAAAAATCAGAGTTTTACCATTGACACGATGAGTAAGCATCGACTTGGAAAAATAATAGAGTAGAACTCATATAAGGCTGTGCCCCTATGCCCCTTGGGCGAGGGAGCGTTACGAGTCAAAAGATGGAAACCCCATTGCAAGAATGGGTAATCGGTAAAAAATCGGGGAGGGAGAAAAAACCTGAATCTCTGAAGAGATAATGGTGCCGTCCGTTGAAAGATCTTAACAATGTTAGGAGTAGTGGAGAAGAGAACTTCTCAAGACACAGACATGACCACTGGACCAGGAAAGAATGAGGAACGGTGATGAGTGTTGTTCCAAGGTACTTACTCCAGAGACATAACTTCCATGATAGTCTTGTTAGAAATAAAATTCTCGGCTAAGGGATTTGGAGATTCCGAAGAGCCAAGCCATGGGGATTAAGAATACGCATTAAGGGACGTTCTTGAAACAAGATGATTAGAAGACACCGAAGGCGAAGCCGAAACAATTTCCACGCAATTAATTTCGGCGGGACTTAATGTCATAACCTCGCTCCATGCATCAACAAGATCCAGTGAAGGAATGACCCAAGGATTAGACTTGATCGAAATCATGTTGATAGAGGAAACATGAGGAGGTGGGAGCGGAAAATGCCCACCAAGGTAGTGTCTTTAAAGAGTCCTGCCCCCACACTCTCATAAGGAGCACCGGTGTGCTTGACATATGGAACATTTCCATCCGAAGAGGAAGAGGCAAAGAAGGACAGTTGGTCGACTGTGACTATCTTTCCTTGATGGGGAAAATGAATCACTCGGAAAAGGGAGGAGGCTATAGCATGCATGGCATGGGTTTATCTCCGCCCGAGTAGAATATTGTATTTAAGACTAGTGTCAGCGATCTCTACTTCGACGTGTACTGTCTTTCCCTCCAAAGTAATGGCAAGGTTGGGAAGGACAGTGAATGTTTGTGAATCACGTCTGTCAAAAGCTTCAAAGTGTTAGGGGATTGTTTCAGAGTAGGAGAACCAATTTCCTTCCAACAAGCGACATACGTGATGTAGGTATAAGCACCTTCATCGATGACGGTCCTATGAATGTTTTGTACATTTATGATTACCTGAATGAGAAAGGCAATCTAATGAGGTAAACGCGGAATGTGGTTTTCCAGGTCAAAACAGATGAGATTAGAGTCAGTTGGATCAATACCCCCAATAGCCGACAGTAACTATTTTCGCTGAGAAGGACAACTCTGAAGGACCTCGAGAGAAGACATAGATGATGGTGCTTGAGCCAAATATTCAAAAATGTTATAATGCTGAGTGGCTTAAGTGTTGGGATTGTACGAGGACTTTCGTAGCACACCTAGAGAAGCTGGTTGAATGGCGGAATCAGGATTAGGTCAGGGTAGGAGTTTAATAATCTTTTGACCTGGTAGCCACGTTAATCAGGGTACTCATCATGAACACTTGTGAACCTAAGGAAGCAGATGACTGAGGCTGGTCTACCATTTGAGTCTATTAGGATGGAAAGGTCTCTTTTAGGATAGCTGGGGTCCCTTTGAGCAAACAACTAACTTCGGATCGTCTGGGACAATCCTTAGTATAATGATCCTCCTCACCGATGAGGCATGGATACTTGGGCTTCCATTGGGAAGCATCACCAACATATGACTTAGGAGGACCCTGTTTCGGGGCATCGGCTTTACCCTTGCCTTTGCCTTTCTTCTTACCTTTAGAGGATTTATCTGCTACGGTAGACTGGACAATGTGAACCTCTGAGGTTTTACTAGGGCTAGATGAATTGCGAGAGGAATCATTAGGAGCAGTGTTGGAGACTGACTTCTATTTGGAGGAAGATTTTGTAGGGGTCTGAGTCACTGAACCAATTACTCCATCAACAGGAGGTGTAGCTGGAGATGATGGTCTGGGCGCATCAGGTAACACATAATATAACGTGTCGGAATGTGAATAGACGAGGTCTAGAGATTGGGCACACGCGATGGCTTGTTCCTCAGTGATGCATTCACCCATAGCAATGTCCTCAACAATTTTGTTGACGAATGATTTGGTGAACCACTTGGTCAACAACTGATCAACAATCTCAAACTTAATCAGACGATGCCTACGTCTCCATTCATGGATGTGATCGGAGATGTGGGTCACTGTGTCTTGCTTGAGTGATGTTAGCAGATGGGTTCCAGTTTCATCGTGAACCGACAACTGGAAATGTGTGAGAAAGTCCATGGTGAGAGTGTTAAAGTCATGATAGGTATTTCAAGGTAGCTAGATATACCATTTGGCTGCAGAACCTGTAAGAGTTCGTTGGAAAAGTCGAAGACGAATGGAATCATCAACGTAGGAATTCGAGGAGCACTAGAGGTGATATGTCATCACGTGGGCTTGTGGATCCCCTTTTGCTTTTCCTTCAATCTTCAGACAATCGCTCGGAATCTTGGACGGAACTGGAGGCCAGTATGCCAAATGAAGAATCGAGTCATTCATGAGTCTAGACACATCTGGCAATTCCAGTGTAGCCAAGAACGACAATTGGGTATTGAAAGGTGTTGGGTTGTGTTATATTCTTTCCACAACTAGCCCACGTAGTTAACCGGGGGGGTCACATGGGGTTTGAGGCGTACCCGTAACCCCACTTTATGGGGTCCAGGGCAGCGCCCTGGAAAATTTTGGTTTTGGAACCTATGTTAGGTTAGGAAGACCCACCTATGGTTTTGTGCATGATTTTCGCACATGTTTTTTGGACGCGATGGTTTTTCGGACCATGGTATTGGACGCGATGGTTTTTGGTCCATGGTATTGGATGCTTCGACATGTATAAATATGTATTGTAACATTGAAAGGAACATAATGAAAAATCAAGCTGGTACTCTCAGTTTTTGGATCTAGGGGAAATCTCTATGTATATGTGTTTTATGTGTTATGCTTTCGCATTGTTTATTTTCTGTGTTTTAGAATTCGTATGCAGGTAATTTCTGTACAGGGTTAAAACCTACATTTGGTATTAGAGTTGTTTTGGCTTCAAGGGGACACTTTTGTTGCTGAGGGGTTTCGCTCGGGCCTGTGGTAGACCCTGTTTAGTGCGAGATCTGCGAGATCGATTTTGGTGGTGAAAGAAGATGGTGAGCAGTGGAAAGATAGAGATCGAGAAATTTAATGGTAAGAGTTTTGAGTTGTGGAAACTCAAGATGGAGGAACTGTTGGTGGATAAAGATCAGTGGATTGCGGTAGATCTAGGTACTAAACCAACGAGAGTGTCTGATGAAGAATGGAAGAAGTTGGATCGAAAGGAAAAGAGCACAATACGATTGTGTCTCTTAGATTTAGTATTACTGAATGTATCAAGGGAAGCTACGACGAAGGCTTTGTGGGACAAGTTAGGGACTTTGTACCAATCTAAGTCTCTGGTGAACAAATTGTTCCTGTGGAAAAAGCTATATAACCCGAGGATGAAAGATGGAGACTTAGTGATAGAGAATCTAAACACATTTAATACTGTGGTAAGTCAGTTAGCATTTGTTGATATTAAAATTTCAGATGAAGATAAGTGCATTAGTTTGTTGTGTTCTCTACCAGATTCGTGGGATAGTCTGGTAATTGCAATAGGTAGCAATGCAACTACCTTGCAGTTTGATGAAATAGTCTCAACCTTGCTGACAGAGGAGATGAGACGGAAAAATATGGAGAGTAGAATGGTGATGCCTTGTTTGTATGAGGACGGTCCCAGAATAGAAACAAAAATAAGTCATCAAGTGGGAGATCTAAATCTCCAGGAAAACCTGTAAAGGTGGTGTGCTGGAAATGTGGAATCTCCAGGAAAACCTACAAAGGTGGTGTGCTGGAAATGTAGAAAGGAAGGGCACTTCAAAAGGGAGTGTAAATCTAAAGCTCCTGATAAAGGAAA
>APFE031543905.1:0-16551 GCA_000404065.3 Pinus taeda
CCCTTTGAAGATTAACCTTGGAAAATCCCCTTTTTTCATTAGCGCGGGTCCACAGTGTCTGACCCGCGCCAATGGCTCAGTTCCTACAAAGAGGGCGCGCCCATAGACGCACTGTCATAGAACAAAGCCCGCGCCACAAAAAATTAGTCATGATTTTTGGCCAACGCGCATTGAAATGTTTTTTCCTCCATTACTCATGCAGTTCCCTGAGGAAAAATCCCATGGATACGATCGAGTGTCGTCTTTTTCATCCATTGCAACCCAGTCCAAAGGCTATTCTAGGACAATGCCAAATCTTCGATAGGTGTCCGGATACGATGAATGCTTCCACCTCTTCCATCCATAAAAGCCTGTCACCTCACATTGAACAGGCTAGTGCTAATGATAGTGTCAGAGTGTTGAAGCTTATAATTGATAGTGAGAGCTGAAAGAGAGGTTATGCTGCCGGATTATTGAGAGAGAAAGTGACTTTGCAAGACATGTTGGACTGCTGACCCAGTTAGAGGAGATTTGCAGTGTCAAGCCTTAATTGGTTGTAATTCTTCTCTTTTTTCTATTGAATAATAAGCGACTGTTATTATGGTTCCATTCACATGTTCTTCTGGTAATATTTGAATTAATCCGCTTGACTGATATATAATTGTATGATATTGGATTTTACACTTGTTTTGGGTTGTTCTTCATTTGTGCAGGTGTCCATGCGTGGAGCGCACGGATAGTGACCGGCCAAAGCTAAAGGACAAGAGCGACACTTCTCCCACAGAAAATAGCGTTGGATCCCAGGTTGGTCTTTCTGATCAACTTTTAAATTGTGCAATTAGGAACTTGCATGCAGCGTGTATGATTGTTGCTAGACCCCTGTGGGGCTAGTGGGATCGCCTCTGTCTGCAGAGGGGATTTACCTCCACAACAATAGGACGTTGATAAGAATTATATGCAAAATATGGATTGTAAGGTTGATGCACCTGTTGACCCTGGATATGAAGAGATTGGCCCTCCTACTGCAGGGGATGAACTTTTGTCTGCAATGTTTGAACTTGTTGATATACTAGTTGAGCTTGCTACTGCAGAGACTGACCTTACTGCTACAAAGTTTGACCTTGTTGCTGCAAAGGTTAACCTTGTTATTGCAAAGGTTGGCCTTACGGATAAAAGGGTTGAATGGGTTGTTGAACAAACTACGTTTGTTGTTGCAAAGGATGTTGATATTGCTGCAAAAGTTGCCCCTGTTATTGAAAAGGTTTCCCTTGCTGCTATAATGGCTATTGGATAGTTCCTTGAGGCATACCCTTTGGGTATTGGTAAGTTTTATATGGGTTTTGACCATATGCACCATGAATAGTAGATTCACCAGGCTGTACATAGGGTCCTACTTGTGTAATCTAAGATAGATTTTGGAGTGCTTGTGAACCATATGTGACATAAGCCTATTTGAATGGTATCTAAGCTGTGTAAGGCTATTGATACTAGATATTACCTGCCCCACATAGACCAGCAAGGTTAGGAATACCACTAGAATAAGGTTGATTGACTCCAACCATGTGAGGTTGTGATCCACTCACATGGGTTCCACCTAACAGAAGATAAATGTTTGGATTTCCCCCCCAGACAGTGGTACATTCTATCCACTTGACAAAGGGTTGGAGGAACGTACAGAGGCATGACCTGAAATAGTTGGTTGTACCGAAATGGAAGGTTGAAATGATGGTATAGGTTATGATGGAATCGTCAGTTGAATGAGAACTGACGTGACAACTATTTGTACAGGAATTTGAGAGGTCACTTTGGGATAATCAAACTAGCAGTGGGCATGGCATTTGACGACCAAATAGGATTTTGATACAAAGATGAAGCAATAGGAGTTCCTAAAACTAATTGAGCTAAGATTGTATAACCATGTGGATTTATAGGCCCACTGGTTTAAGGATGTGAGATGGGACTCTTCCCATAAAAGGAAATCGTTCTAGAGGAAAGACATATTCTTGCTCTTCATCAACATGAGGTGTGTGAGTAGTGGAAACTTATGGATGAACTTGAGGAGAGATTGGGATCTCGCCTTCTGAATCCATGGGTCAAAACCACCAGCAGGGAGGAATCCAAGATGCATGAGGAGAAAACTCCAAAGGAACACTAGGTCGATCATAAGGACTATAAGGACGCTGAGGAGATATCAAACTAGGATTAAATAACAGATTTGGTAGATATAAGACAAACCTCTACAGACCCTCAGGGGTTTCTCGATTATATTCTTGAGGTGACAATGAATCTAAAGGTAGTGGACAAGAAGCAAGGGTTTGGATTCTTGTGACAATCCCAACTTCAAATCCTTAAGCTTCAAGTGACTTAGGAAGTTCTAGATGAAATCCTTGTGAGGACCCTTCAGTATCAAAAAATGAAGGGGAACTTTAGGCTGAACTCAATGGTTCAACCACAATGAATTTCTATCAAGAGTAGAAGAAGGAGAGATGATTCGTTGAGGGCTGATAAAAATTAAAATTTACAAGGATTTACTGAATATTGGGATGGGAACCAACTGCATGGGTTCGACATGTTATTTTTGGTAGTTAATTTTATTGACATGAAAAAACAAATAAATCAAAATGGGTAAAAACTAGGCAAGAGGGTTTACCATGTATTCGTGAACCACCATATATAACCCAGCTGAAGCCAAGGACTTAACGTACGACGTCCAATCTCCCTAACTATTGTGTTTGGTGTATCACATTTACAAGGCATTTGACTCGGTTAGTTGTGGCTAAAGGATAGAAACCTAATGGGGTCTCCCAACACATACACGATGGTATGGGGAGCAGAAGTCTATGTTAGCACTTTCCAATGCACAACCGTTCGATGAGAGAATCCCTATATACTTTTCATACTGAAGTGACTCCGATATACCCAAAAATACTGGAGAACCTTCTATATACTTCCATACTGGGACAATATTTCATCCCCATGATACATTGCAAGAAGTTAATGACGACTGCTATGTTTAAAGATACTAGAACACGTCTCTAGCCTAGAGCTCTAGTATTTGCATTAAGTGACAAATTCTCCTTAGGTTAATTGAGGTAAATTTTAAGTTGATTTTGAATTAAGTTTCAATTTTGATGGCTCAACAATGTCACCTATTCCTAAAATGAAACTAAATGATGAAAATGAAACCTTTTCATTCGATGACGGCTAAACTAACAAAGGAAGAGAAACAATCAAGCAATGCACCAAACAAGAAAAATGCATCAACACAATTATTTCCAATGCAATATGCAAAATTAAATCTAATATTTCATTATACTAACAAATGCGATGCCAAAATGCAATCCTATAGAAATGAAAATCACTTTCCTTTCACTAAGATGCAATAATGCTTTTCCTTTCACTTTCATTCAATCAATACAAACGAATGAAAAAGGTAAAGGGAAATGCAAATGACTCAATCAACATGAAAATCACTTTCACTTTATGATTTTGAATGCAAGAAATGTCTCGAAAATACTTAAATGATAAACACTTTCACTTTCTGAAACATAAGAATGAAAATAAGCACGTTCTTTCAGTACAACCAAAGCAAAGAATTTGTGATTTATGCTTGAGAATGGAACTAAAGGGATCTTCAAAGCATAAATATGGTTCGACACTAATGAAAACAACTTCACACTAAAGAACCAAAAGCAACTTGTAATAGATGCTTTGGTGGAGAAGACTCTTGAACATGAGTAATCGATCTCTGAGAAGCAGACCAATCAATGAGTGGAGGGTGACATAGAAACCCTAGAAAGCACACAAGATTCAAACACACATAAACCAAATCAAGAGACAATTTTAGTCAATGAAGCATGGAAATCAGGAAAAATACACCATAGACACACTCGAAAATCACTGAAAAAGGGTAAAATGACTGAGAACAAGAAGACAAACCCTGATTTCTTGTATCCTCTCAAATCATCATTCCTGTTATAGGTGAAAGGGTGATGAAAGAGTAATAATCATGATTGTAATTAAAAAATCAAGAGTGAAATCACGACTGTGAAGGGCAAACCCATGATGCATGAGAAGAATGAGGGAAGAATTAAAAATTAGAAAAATCAGAAAAAATTGAGTGTCCTCAAACATTCACTAGCAAGTGAAAATAGTCACAGAGAACCAAACAATCCAAAAAACTGGCAGTTGGTCAAACTCATCACAAAATCAAGGTGAAGGATTGGATGAAAAGGGTTAGAAATTCCCGAGTGGAGTTGCCATTTTGTTCTCTAGGAATCCTCTCTATGGACAGAGATGATCCCTCTAGCCCAATGAGTGGGTGTAGAAACCTAGGTGAAAATCTACTAGACACTTTCCTAAGTTACAATTGAAATAAGAGACGAAGAAGATGGCCTACCTTGCTCATATCCTATCACGTCTTCCATTATTAAAGGCTTTGAATCATTTGTGTCACGGGCTTGGTCCTGCTGTTCACATCATTTAAACACCCGCACAAGAGATAAAAGCACAATAAGGCATGAAAATACAAATAACATGATCAAAATTAACCTACTTAATAGATCAAGGAGCATTAAGATAAATGATACATAAGCATACACATTTATGGAAAATGGACCCGAAGTTTTATATTAATAGAATAAATGAGGAAGCATACAACCAAGCCTTGATGTCAATAGGCTCTCCTTGAATGAATGTCCAAGTCCAAGATTAATCTCTCTAAGCACTTCTTCTTCAAGCCAAATGAGTACCATGTAGGTACAATCTCAGCATAAGGGTGTAAATAGCCAAATACCAAGCATTTGGGAATGCAAGAGGATGAATATATAGGAAGGGAAAGGGAGTCAGGATCTCTCCAAAGATAGGAGAAGACCCTCATCTCAAGGAGGTAGCTCATAGGGATAAGACCAAAAGGCAAAGTTGTAAGAGCTCAACCTCATCCATGCCAAACAACCTCCAGCTCATCACTTTGGAAACTTCTAGATCATGAAGTTTCTCATCCTCTTTGGGGAAATTTCCTTTTAGGGATAATCACAGGTATACAAGTGAATAGACAGATGGCATCACAGTAATAGTATAATGCAACTAGAAACCATCTTGGTTTTCAGTATCATAAGAGCGATGATTCTAAAATTAGTGTTTTAGAGCCATTTCCTTAAAGGGAATCTCAAGGCATTTTCTAATCATTGTTTTAGGGAGGATCTGACCTACATATCTGAATGAGTACACTACACGATGGTCATATTTTGAGCACTTCAGGGTATGTCACAGGGAAGTGTGGGAGGTGTTACAAAATATTGTGTAACAATACCTAACAAGGAAAGAAACCATAGTATCCCTTATTTCAAACGCATTAGTTGAAAATATAGTAAGGTTGTGCGAGATTCGAAAAAACCAAGGGAAGTTTTGAATTTTCAAGTGTATAAACTAGAATTACCTAAATTCATAACGGAGAAAAAATTATTCCATCCCTCTTACCCTTTTACTGTGCCACAACGCACTAGGGTTTTTCCGACCAACCCTATTACACCAAGAGAATGTATAACCTGTAATGGAAAAGGAAAAGAACAACTCCATTAAATAAGGGCTCTTGGAGTTGATGGGTCACTGATCAGAATGTGAAAAGAATAAAAGCAGAGCTAAGAACATCGAATAATTTCTTTTACCTAATATCGTATGGCTATCACCTGTGGAAGAAAAAAAACTATTTCTTGTGATAGAAAAGTCATCTCAGTGGTTTTCTAGATTTCGACTCCATAGACATCTTGGAGCCTCGATGGAAAATATACACCAAAGAACATTATTAAAATTACATATAGAGGTAGCCAATAAGGGTAACATGAGAAATAAAATAATAAAAATTTGTTTACACTTCCCTAAGAGGCACTGAGTTGCAGGAGGAAAACATTGTGATGCATCACTAGAACCTAGAAGGGCTACACCACAACCAAAACATGGAAACCTTCCCTAGTGGTGTTGTGGGTGTATAAGGCTCAGAGCAAAATAAAAATTGAAAATGAACCAAATGGAAGGAATAAACATGGTGAGGAGAGTTAGGGTTACAGGGAAAAATCTCCACCCTCCGATGGAACGAACACAATGCACTCGTTCACAATTTTCAATCCCTAATACATGACATGGAGGTCACCTACACTGCGATGATGTGGCACCCCATAGTTCACTCAAAATTATCAATGGTAGAGAGGTACACCTTGAAAACTATGCCAAGGTATCCCATATATAAATTTATATAGGAACAACTATAAATCAAATTTCATCTCAAGGTAGAGATATTAAATAGGGGATTAAAGCAACCAAATAACCCAACCCTCATTGCTTACACTTAACATAATTTGAGGAATAAAGTTAAAAATTGCGATTAAATAAGCCAAATTACTATCGCATTCATAACCCTAACATTAATGTCCCTTAGTGGGAATGGAAGAGGCACCACCCAAACAAATGAACACCATAGTGTTGAGATGAAAAAAATGAAAATAAAAATTAGATAAACTAGGTATGTGACACCTTCTTAAGGGAAAATAGTAAAAAAAAGTCAGAGTTCCATAGTAATGGGGAATTTGAAATTAATTTGCTGTTGGAAATGAACAAAAAAATATAAATTAAATAAAAAAAATTCATACATCAAAAGTAATGAAGATCCATGTCTTGGATACATTGAAAAGAATTCAGTTACACAATGAAATATAAATTGGTTATTGTTGGGAAGCACATGCCTACAAGAAATGATATGATGGGAATGGTTGGATATTTAAGTATTAACATGTTAATGGTGGGCACGGGATTCCCCAAGGGAATTTTTGGGACTTAAATCCCAGGTTTTGACTAAATCCAATGTAAAGGCTACACGTTTTGGGGGCGCAGAGTGCAAACTTGTAAATGAGTCATAGGGTTGTCCACCCTCATTTTTGTAAATGTAATGTTGGATTTAGATATCCACCCATGGTCTACAAACCATGGGATTGTATAAATAGGGTGAGGCTCTAAGTTGTAAATCACCAAAGAAATGAATTGATGTATGAATGACGAAGAATTGAGTCTTATCCAAGTGTAGAGTCGAGTCTTGGGTCGTAGAGTAGGAGAAGGCTCTGCAGCTGAGTGCGCAGAGGCCTAGTAGTCCGCAACTGAGTGCGTAGGGAGAGTCGAGTCTGTAACCTTTGGAGAAGTAATAAAGAGAAGTTTCATATCATTTATGTGTATCATTTCCTATTTTATGCATTGATTATATTGGGTATGGATTGAAATTTTATTGTTTATATGCGCGAACTTATACGATTATCTTGACTAAGAGAATATAAGACAAAGTATCTATTTATTCGAAGTTAACTAACAATTATAAGAATATAAGTAAGATCCGCAGTGTAACTTGGGGAATTAGCACAGATTGCTGCCTTAGCAGTGCGAAATCATCTTATCCCCTAGTTAGGGTTGCGCGAAGGAGATTATAACATATCACGAAGGCCCCGCAGGTCAAGTCATTGTGCAAAGTAACCTGAGTGAAGGTATTAACAGTTGGACTAAACTGACCCCTCAAACATCTCAATGGTGTGGAAACTTGGTTCGCGCATCTCCCCATACTGCTGCAGATGAGACCTCAATCCGTGTTCCACGGGCTGTTTGTGAAAGGGCTAGTAGTGTAGGGATTTGTTTGGCTAATTAACTTCGAACCTAGGTCAGGCCCCCTTAAGAAAACAAATGGTTCCATTTCTGGGACCAGAATCTGCATAGAGATGTCTGATGTCGTATCATTGGAATCCAACTAAGAAGGAAATTGAAGGTTGGTTGGATAGGAGAATTCACGAATTCGCGTTGCAGGAAAAAAGGAATCCGCAACTATCAAAGGAAGAGTGGTTAGATTGCTACTTGTACACAAAGATCCATGAGATATTCTTCGCATATTTCCCTACTAAGCTATATGAGTGAATTGCGAAGCTAGTAGATAGCCAAGGAAGGTGGAAACTTGACAATCCTATTGTGTGGACCCTAGAGTTGGTTCCCATATTGGAAGCATCGGAGGATAAGATCACGTGCGTTTTTGATCACTGGCTCAATCAGATTATAGGAGGATTCATTACTGAGTTCGAAGTAGATACTTCAGTCAGATATAGCGACGGATATCAATGCTTCCTCAAAGGACCACGAGGTATGTACGTAAAGTCTCTGAATACTTGGATTAAAATGCTACTGTGTGAAAAGAGGGTTATACAATTACCTTGATGTTCAGATTTATGCGAAGTGGAAAAGCCTACAGAAATGAAGGAAGTAACGAACCACAGAATATCCCTTTGATTTCACCTCCGCGAGGGGATGAGGAAGAGCTCACGAAGGTCTCTCCATGAAGTGTGATCCATTTGATAAGGAAAATGATTCCACGCATACCACCCCCACCCACACCGCTACTAGCTTCACCGCCTTCACCTCCATCTTCACCCATACCACCTTCACCACCACCATGAGTCAATATGGCAAGCGTGATAAAGTTTCCTGTGTTCATGGGAGTAGGAAATAAGGATCCGGACCAATTTTGGTTCGTGATAAGAGCAATATGGGAAGCACAGGGAGTTATAGATGACAATATAAAAAAAGTTACATTGGTTAGCGCCCTGTAGGACTGCATGCTGGCCTGGTATATTAAGCATTCTAATGAGAATTCGAATGTAGGGAATGCAGATATCCAAACTACGCTAAATAAGGAATTTAGTAGGCCAAAGTCAGAAGCACAGTCAACCATTGGGTTCAAAGAGATCACAATGCTATCAGGCGAGACTCCTTGGGAGTTGAATTAGAGGCTGAAGTGTACAATTCTCGAAGATAATATGACTTTAATGGATGGACAACACCGAAAATGGTTTGTAGCATTGCTAACGTTGCATTTGAGGAACGTGTTGTCGCAACAGAGGTTAATAAATCAAGCAGAGGCCTTAGAGATCACGAAGAGGCTACATGAGACCCAAATGTAGGATCCTAACTTGGCAGTTCAGAAAATCCACGTGCAGTTGAAATACTTATGCCTTGAGATGTAGAGTCTGAAACAGGATAGAACAACTTGACCAGAAGTGCGCGAAGAGGTATGGTGCATAAAATGCAAGGGGAAGGGTCATGACAAAGATCACTGCCCAGTGTTCGCGAATTACCTTGTGGGAGGAGGACCAATGTTTTAAGGCCGGAAGTGCAAGTAGGACCTAGTGCATTGCCTACTTTGTGGTGCACAATTTTCAAATAGGTGGAAATCATGCTACAGACAACTGCCATTTGCTACATAAGTATACGTAGAATTCACAACAGTTGTTTTGTAATTTTTGTAGATCGTTAGGAACAATGATTGCACTTTTAAAAGCTATGAGCTGATGATGGATAAAACTCCCACCTACAGATTTCAGGCTAAAATACGGCCCCTAAACGAGAGAGCATGGATGGCGCAAATCGAATTTCAGCGACATGGATGAAGCCGCAGTGGAGGAGGACCTAGAAGAGGTCGTGGATAGCTGATATGCTACAATTAAGGAGCACTGGGACATTATGCTCACGATTGTACAAACCTAATGCACCCATCATGTCTGTATTGTACCTTGTTTGATCATGAGACGAAGTATTTTCGTATGTTGATAGTTAGAATACGTGACAAGGGAGCACTACCACCTCCCCCGACTCAAAACCTATAGATGATGAGGTCTGAGCCGCGCGAGGAAGATCCAAATGTGAATATTGTGCTCCGAAGTGGAATTACGATGGGAGATGATAAAGGCAAACAACTCGAAGATAGCACTTAGGTTCGAAAAGCTCTAATGAAGGAAGCAGAGTTTGATTTCGAGCGCGCTCGAGAAAGCTTTATGGAAGCTAAGAAGAGCTTCACTAATGCATCCACTTCAGGAAGAAAAGATAGACCGAAGCCAAAAATGGACCCATCTATGCTTACAACATTCTCGGAAACATGCATGAAGCGACTGTGCGAAAGTAAGGCTATAAAAGGATTGCAGGAACTCATTAATATATGCGCTAGGACCACGCCGGAAGAACCATGTGTAGTCCAAAATATTGGAATGCATAAGACAATTATGGGGAGAGAAATGAGCCTAACCATGTAGATTGGAGAATATGTGATGGACCAAGTAATTCTCGCCTTAGGATCAGATGCAAATGGTCTACCGAAGTATACATGGGAGCGCATGGGGAGGCCTACACTGCAGTGGTCTCCTATTCAACTACGAATGGTGATCCAACAAAAGATAATACCCCTGGGGCGATTGCAGGGAATCACTCTGGATATTGAGGAAGTGAGTGCACTAGTAGACTTTGAGTTGATAGAGATTGTTGATGATAGAAATCCCTACCCCACACTCTTAGTACTTGATTGGGCCACTGACATGAATGGGGTGATTAATCTGAAGAAGCGCAAGATGATTTTTGAGAAGAAGTCTCTGCATGTAGTTATACCCTTGGACCCCATTGAGGGATCATGATATACAAAGCTGGTGCGTGACTACGAAAGCGATGACAATTTGGATTGCATCTACAAGATAACTGCATGAGAGCATGACTGGGTAAATCCCACCGGGGATGGACAAATATCATGGGAGCAGAAAAGCTCCTGCTCTTCAGATTCGGATCAGGAGATAGAACAATCACATAATCATTTACATGAGGTAACCATGCTTAATTGTAATATGATGACAAGGTCACTACGTTGTGTATCAACAGAATTGAGAGATCCCCCTACTTATGATGTATTAGGTGAGGTAGATGCTTTCTTGGACAGATTTAAAGGGGACGTGCCAAAAAAGAAACATTTCCAAGCCTTGAATTGGGTACTTCACGCTATGCCCGCGATGTGGTGGGGTACACACAAAGGGAGCTTTGAAGATTGGCGCGCATGTAGGAGGATGATGCACACATGTTTTAGGAAGCCTAGAGTGTGATTGACAGTTAAATACAATTGGCAGCATGATCTGTGCATGCATTGGGCCAAGTGGATGTAGGCCTATGGGGGAAAGCCACAACCAAAGTGGGTGCAACTATTCTATCACACCCTTGAAGTTATACCAATGAACTGGTATACAGAAACAGAGCTTCACCATGGGACAAGTGAATGGGATGTCCTGCAGAAAGGGTTCGTGATGACCTTCAACTTTGAGGATGGATGGGATAGTATTGATGAAGCACTAAAATAAGTAAAAGTAGTCATCTTTAGGATACTGCAGGAGTCAGTAGAGATGATTCAGCCTGAATGGGCTACTCAGTTGAGTTGCACGTTGGAGTATTATAATGTAATTGCTGAGGAAGAGGATGAAGATCTGAGGAACATTTATATTCCCGAGACAGAAGGCTAGCCGGAGGTTCAAGGACCACAAATCGAGAACCCTAAAACCACTGCACTGGTAAAGAATAAGCAGTTAAATATTGGTACAGAGGCAAAACCCAAATTCACGAAGATTGGAGATTACTGGGATGATGCGATGGTGCACAAGGTCACTAAACTGCTCCATGAATATTAGGACTTATTCATGACCAACTTTATAGACTTAAAGGGAATAAATGGAGATCTAGGCGTAATTAGGATCATGTTCAAACATGACACAAAGCCAGTTAAGTAGATGCCATATTACTTAAACCCGAAATACAAGGAAAAGGTCCCTGTAGATTTAGACAAGATGCTCGCGACAAGAATCATTGATCCAATGGAGGAATCTGACTGGGTAAGCCCAATGGTAGTACAAGAGAAGAAGAAAAATGATGAAATAAGAATATGCGTGGATCTCAGAAAGTTGAATGACGCATGTGTACATGATCCCTTCCCAACTCCGTTCACAGATGAGGTGCTGGACAATGTAGGCGGTCAGGAAGCATATTCTTTTACTGATGGGTTCTCAGGGTACCATCAAATTAGGATCATGCCAGAAGACAGGAGCAAGAAAACATTCGCAATAGAGTGGAGTTTCTTTCAATACATTGTAATGCTGTTTGTATTGAAGAACGCACTGGCCATCGTTTCGTGCATAGTTGTTGCAGCATTCAGGGAATATATTCATAAATTCTTGGAGGTCTATTTTGATGACTGGATTGTATTTGGGTTGGTTAGGAAACATGTAGTGAACCTGCGCTTTATGGTGGATACATGTTGAAGATACCAAAGCATGCTTAACCTCAAGAACTGTATGTTTCTGGTTCCTTTTGGGAACTTGTTGGGACATGTGGTTTGTAAACAAGGGCTAATGGTAGACCCTGCGAAAATCACGGTGATTCTAAATTTGGAGGCACCGCACAATGTGAAATATCTACACGCTACCTTGGGACATATCGGGTACTATAGAAATTTTATCAAAAGCTACGCCCAAATCACTGCACTGATGGAAAAAATATTGAAGAAGGATGTCACTTTCTACTGGGATGATGACTATAAAAGAAGCATGGATATCTTGAAGGAGAAGATGGTGACTGTGTCGATTCTTGTCATCCCAAATTGGAAGAAAGAATTCCATGTGCATGTTGACGCATCATGTATAACATTGGGGGCAGTTCTCACATAGGATGGTGGAGAGGGCTTCGATCACCCTATCATGTTCGTGAGTCACAGATTGTCTAAAGCAGAAAATAACATTTCCACCACTGAACACAAGGGACTGGCTATGGTGTACGTGCTCCAGAAATATCAACATTATTTGCTAGGGGGACACTTCAAGATGTATACAGATCATTCCACGCTGAAATACTTGGTCAATAAGCCTGTGTTGGGGGGCATCTATGCAAGTGACTATTATTGTTCCAAGAATATGATTTTGAAGTTGTTGTGAAGCCTGGATGACTGAACATGAGACCTGATCACCTATCACACATTGAGACAGGGGAGGAACCTACCAGCTTGGAGGAAGGACTACTCGATGCACAAAATTTTACCATGCACGTAGTAGATGGGCATTTCGAAGATATAATTCACTTTCTAATAACTAGAGCTGTGCTGGAAGGTTACTGTGTACAACAGAAGAAGGAACTAGGGGTGCGCACGATAGATTTTTTTGTCATTGTGGGGCACCTATATAAGATGGGGAATAATGAGATACTATGAATATACGTACTAGATTTTGAATGAAGTAGCATCCTTGCAGACATGGATGGGGGCACCACGGGAGGTCATTATGCAGGGAGAGAAACTATGCAAAAGGTTCTCCATGCAGGGTTTTGGTGCTTGACCCTTCATCAGGATTCAAAATCACATTGCAAGGCATCTGATGTATGTCAAAGAATGGTTAAGCCATTGCGGAGGGACAAGATGCCTTTGAATCTGCAAATGACATTACAACCCTTTGAGAAGTGGCCAATTTAATTTTTGAGACCTATAAAACTATTAGGAAAGACAGGCGCGAGACATATTATTACTGTGACATAATAACTGAAGTGTTTAGAAAAAGCACGGCCCGTAAAAGATTACATGGCCTTAACGGCCGCAAAGTTTCTATTTGACCATGTATTGACACAATTCGGTTGTTTGAAGATCTTGATGAGCAATCACAGTAAACATTTCTTGAATGAAACGATCAGCGCACTAACAGAAGAGTTCCAATTGTTTCATCAAAAAAGAAAAACGTATCACCCATAGGCTAACAGGACCATAGAAGCATTTAACAAAGTATTGGAGACTGCGCCGATGAAAGTATGCAATGCGCAGCGAAGTGACTGGGACCTGCATGTACCTACAATATTATGGGCTAATAGGACAACATGCAAGAAACTGATAGGACATATGCCTTTTAGGCTAGTCTATGGAGTGGAAGCCTAAATTCCGATGGATTATATTGTGCCTACTCTATGCATAGTAGTGCTCATAGATATGGTAGACTGTAGCGCCCTGGCAGAGAGGCTAGCATAGTTGTAGGAACTCAAAGAAGAACATTTTTTAGCTAAATTCCATCAACAGGTAGAAAAGCAGTGCGAAAAGGCCTAGCACGATCAACATATCAAGTTGAATACTTTTAAGTTAAACGATTTGGTGCTGTTATATGACAACAAGTTTGATAAATTACCGGGGAAGCTCCAAATGCATTGAATGGGACTATATGTTATTAAGGAAATTACAAATGGTGGCGTGGTGCAGTTGGTTAAAATGAATGACAAACTCTTCCCAAAAAAATTAAACGATAGTCGATTGAAGCCATACATAGGTGTGCCGACCATCTGACTAGCTACGGGAGGTACAGTAGGGAGATGCTCAGTGTGCTACTGATCTTGTAGCAGTTCAAGCAGAGTTGGGAGGTCTCTGCATGAATATCTCTGCACCAATAGAGTGACTCGAGGGTGAGTCATGATGTTTGTGTTGGGGGCTTTTTGGGCACAGGATCCCCCAAGGGAAGTTTTGGGGCTTAAAGTTGAGGTTTTGACAAAATCCAATGTAAAGACTCTACGTTTTTGGGGAGCGGAGCACAAACTTGAAAATGAGTCATAAGGTTGTTTGCCCTCATTTTTCTAAATGTAATGTCGGCTTTAGAGATCCACGCATGGTTCGTGGACCATGGGATTATATAAATAGAGCAAGGTCATATAGTAGGAGAAGACTCTATAGCTGAGTGCACAGAGGCCTATTAGTCCGTAGCTAAGTGTGCAGGGTGAGTCGAGTTTGTAACCTTTGCAAAAGTAATAAAGATAAGTTTCATATCACTTCGTGTATATTTTCTTGTTTTATGCATTGAGTATATTGGGTACGAATTGTAATTTTACTGTTTATATGCACGAACTTATATGATTATGTTGACTAAGAGAATAGAAGACAAAGTGTCTGTTTACACGAAGTTAACTAACAATTATAAGAAGATAAGTAAGATCTATAGTGTAACTTGTGGAATTAGCGTAGATCGTTGCCTTAGAAGTGCAAGAGCATCTCAGCCCCTGATTAGGGTTGTGCGAGGGAGATTATAATAGATCGCGAAGGCCTCGCAGGTCAGGCAAGTGCGGGAAGTAACCTGCGTGAAAGTATTCATAGTTGTACTAAACTGATCCCTCAGACATCTCAAGGGTGTAGAAACTTGGTTCCAGCATCCCCCCATACTGCTTCGCGTGAGACCTCAGTCCATGCTTCACGGGCTGTTGCCGAAAGGGCCAGTAGTGTAGGCATTTTTTTGGCTAATTAACTCTGAACCTAGGTCAGGTCCCCTCAAGCCAAAAGTTAATTAGTAATCATATCTCGTGATTGTTAGATAATTGATAGAAAGAAGTGCATGACTATAACAATAAAGAAGTGTGTGGGTAGACAAATCAGGAGACATATACATGTGCAATTAAAGTAGTAAATCCCATAATATTAATAAATTATAAAATATTGGATGGGTGTGTAAATTAGAAGGCAGGGAGTTACATATCAAATCACCCTAAAAATTTGAAGGTTATATGCGTGATGAATACATGTTTCTAGTTGCAAGCCACTTTTGTAATTAAAACAATTTATATTGTGTTATGATACATAATATCTTAAATTAAACCTCTAACATGGACTTTTGAGAAAGGGAGAGTTATAAAAGAGGTAAATATATCATTGGTATACTTACTATTGGAAATTAATTATTTAATTGGTATGAGCTACCCTCTCATACATATACTAGATGTGGATCAAGATTTTAGTGGATAAATTGAATGAAAATAAATAATTGGTAGTGAAATTTGTTTTTAATCTTAATAGAAGAAGAATTCATACCTCTGTAGGAGAAGAAAGTGTAAAAGGAAGAAATTTATAGTAAGATTGTGAAATACTCTGAATAATAAGTACTTCTATGTTTACTAAATTTAAAAAAAGAAGTAAGAGGGTGTATACAAAATAAAACGTCTATAGGAATGGAAGGGACTGAAAACCATGTAATGCATAAATTCAAAATATAGGGTGTATTTGTGTGCCAAGGAAGTCATCTGGATATAATTAATGATAATTGATCTCGACGATGGAATAGAATATAGAACACTTATAATTACAAAATACTGGTATGAATATGAATTAATTGGAGACATTTTGGGTGATTCATGAGAATCGTTTGCATCATTTCCACCCAATTAAGCATTAGCAGACAAAGTGAAATATATCAACAGTGATGATAATATAAGATAAAAACATATATGTCGACAGTGTAACTCATGTCTAAATGAATCAAACATAATAATAATTGATTGGTACAATTTTTATAACTGGTAATTTTTTTTAATGAAATTCCTCACTGATAGGTATTCTCATGAACAGAAAAGAACCACATAAATTTGGTTTACAATAGTAGATTAATTGGCATAAGTAATCTTTAATTTTATGATTGATAAAAATCGGTAAAGGAAAACTAATGAATTTATACATTGGAGAGGCATTGCTTGTTGGGTCCCTATAATACTAGTGATTACCCCATTACTATTGTAGTTGTACCCCTTATTAATATTGTTGTGCCCCTATTATCCCCATATTGTTATTACTATGCCCCATAGAATCCCTCTATTGTTATTTTTGTGGCTTTATATTATATTGGTTAGGTTGGCTGGGTTATTTATTGTGACTCCTTAGACTCCTATATAATAGAAAGGAGGTTTTGCCAT
>APFE031543908.1:2159-21535 GCA_000404065.3 Pinus taeda
CTTGTATTTATTTCCAATATTTACATGGTAAATAACTTGTTAATTAACAGAACAAGTAGGTAGGAATAAATCAGTAAACTACATGAAGGGTTTCTAACAGGTAATGCTTAGAAATTCCAACATGGTATCAAAGTGTGGTTACAGATCACAAGAGAACTGAGGACATCAGGCAAGCAGAGCAGCAGCAACAAAAAACAGTTGTCCCGAGTGACAGAAGTTGTTCCTAGCAGAGTAGCAGCGAAGAAGGTGTGACGCAGTGCCTACGTCATCAAGATTGAGCCAAGAAGAGGCCAACGCAGAGACTGAGGAGGGTAGAAAAGGCTCACGCAGAGCCACACAGAGACCGGGAGGGTTGATGCAGTTGGCTAGGGGAGCATTTCAGCCAATACCTGATCGCGCAGAGCCTAGAAGCTCTACCCTTCAGTTTGTTGGGGTTTGGGAGGCTGTGGGTAAGTTACAGAGTGATGTTAGTGGGGTATTGTAGTCAGAACAGTACCCAAAAGGGCAAGGCCAAGGAGGAGGAAGTTGCTGCCGAGGATTTCTAGCCGAGAAATCCGAATCAATGTTGCAATTGCACTAACGATCAGAGTGGGGGCATCTCGACATTGGCAGAAGGGTTTCCGGAAGGGAAATCGAGGCTCAGAGGGAGTCACACCAAGAACCTCCAGGAGGGAAGTAGAGGAGCAGCAAGATGGCAGTGAACAGGGTAAGAGACCAGGACAAACTAGATGGAGCCTCAAACTTCGTAGTCTGGAAGGCCAAAATCTTATCCGTTCTAGACAGGAATCGTGTCAAGCACTTCGCCGTGAGGACGATAGCAATCCCAGTTGACCCAGCTGATAACGACAAGTACGAGGAGGCAATGGCAAGGGCCAAGAGCATCATTCTTGACGGGGTCAAGCACCTGTTGTGGCCACAACCACCATCCTATTAAAACTTGCTCTGGCAGCAAATTTGAATGGGTCCCCTAGAAGTTTTCTCTTTCAATTCCCCGAATGATTACTCTCTGAATGATCTGTTTCTATCCCAGGGGTTTCAACTCTGCGCCGAGTCAAATATTTAATTCTTAATGGTAAAACCCCCTGAATAAATCTCTGCAGCATGATTCATTTATAACCTAGAGTAGCCCTCCATTCATGTTATGTCATCGAGACTTTTCTCAACCCTCATAAACATTCATGGTACTCTATGCCCACACATATAACCAACCCCCACTCTTTACCTTGGTCGTATGTGGACTCAACCCATGAAACCTTCTATCACGCCTCTATTTCTCTAACAATACTTTTGTAAAGGAAATAATTTGCAAATGTATGTAACTTACCTTTTCGGCGCTCTTTCGATCTTTATACATTTCTTAATGCCTGCCTCTATTGCTATCGCAATCTCTCCATTTCGACGGTTATACTACACTTTCCTCTTTTGCATCAGCTAAGCGAGGACCTTACGGACTTCAAATGCAATTAACACCAGCACATATGATGTCGGGTCCATTCCCCAATCGCAAATCGCAATCGGCGAAACCCAAGGGCCATGCATAAGGCATTCTGCAATATGGCGGACCCGCCGCGATTATTAGACATAACACATGCATTTATCGGGTCCGCTTCCCCAATCACAAATCGCAATCGACAGAGTTCAGGGCTTATACATAAGGCGATATGCGATATGTCGGACCCGCCGAGACTATTAACCGCAACACATATATTTCGGGTCCGACCTATCACATATTGCAATCAGCGGAACCTAAGGCCCATACATAAGGCACTCCGTAATCTGACAGAGCCGCTGAGATTATTAAGCGCAGCATAATATGATTTCGGGTCCGCTTCCACCATCGCAATATCGGAGTTCAGTAGTTCAATAAGCCTGGTTCCTCTCGACTGAAATGATGCGATGCGATAGTGTTTCGTGGACCCGATAGAGTATAGGGTTCCCGCCTATAATATTTCAAGTCCGGATTTCGGATCCGGTTCTGTGTTATGCAATGATTTTCAATGTAAATCGGATTTACGCTTGCAGGACTTAATCAACGCATGAACTAAAAACTAGGGGGCGATACTTTCACAGTTGTCCCTTTTGATGTTATAAACATTTTAATGAAGGAAAGATTTGTGTTTTTAAGCATTTCTATCATATTTTCATAAGCATAGTTGATGTTGGTTATCTCTGCAGGCGAGGACCGAGAGAAGGCATGCGAGGTCGAAGAACGGATGCATAAGCATCAAGCATGGCTCCAGGTAAAAGATGCATGAGTGGATTCGAAGACTTTATATATGCGGGTGTGTTCTATTTAAAGATTCGGCTTTAGGCATTGGCGGTCATGTTTCCATGTGTTACCCGTGTGTTCCAAAGGTTATGTGGTCTCGGGCCTTACCATGAAGAAATGACATGCATACCTCCTCCTTTCGATCGACATCTATTCATTTCCCCACGAAATGAAACGGTCAAGCAGATGTGGCCTTTACGTGTCAGTTGTTTCACCGATTGATTCTACACCTGAAAAGAAGAGGGAGGTGAAAAGTTAGGGGAAGACCGAGGGTCAGTTCCTTTTGCATAAGTATTACCTCCGAAGATGAGGGGAGGACTTTTTTTTGGGCAGAAAAACTTTGTGAATAAAGAAGACTGTTTGGTCGAGAAAGAGCCTTTTTCAGATCTATTTTCCTTTCTTTCATGTGTTTAGAATAAAATTGTTGTCGCTGGTATAAATATAAATATGTTTTGTTTTTGTGCATATTGATAACAGACCTTGGGACTAGTTTTGGTCATTCAACTATGATTTGTTACCATGGTTAATTCATGAAAGGTTGTTGATTCGAAACCTTGTTAAACACCAGTTGCAAGTGTTATTTGTATGGAAAGGAATGTGTATTCTTGTATAAGTAATCAGATTGCAATAAAGATTTAATACAACCTTGTTCATCTGTGAACCAATGATTGATTCATTTGGACTTGGAATCTATATATGATGTTTAATCTCTTTTGTTATGCTCTTGCAAGATACATTAGAATAGCTAGGATTAGCATAAGTAGTTAAAATTAGTGTAGATAGGATTTGATACTTATAGGTTAGATGTTTCTCTTTGTTGATTTAATTGAAGTCTTCCTTCAAGAAGCAATCTTTCAACACATATAACAGTTTATGGGATCCTTTAAAACCCGTCGGAACTAGCCATTCCAAACGAAAGTAGATCTAATTGGGGTCTGCAATCAGGTTAGTTCCCCTTGTTGGCATAGCAAACTCGCCCTATCAACAAATTGGCGCTAGGAGGAGGGCATGAACCACCATCCACAGCTTTTTATGATTTCATTTATAAATGTCGCACATGGATTCAAAAAGATTAATGCATGGATCGTAAAGGTCGAAAAGATCCTTCCTCCGACCTTCCTCACATTTGGGAAAGCCTCATTTCGAAGAAACAGAGATCCCTCTAAGTCGTGTGCTTGGGTCACCCGAAGAAGAGACACTATGGGAGTACACTGTCACTCAGGAACAACTAGTCAGAGTACTTACTCGGGCTTACGCTCGTTCCCTCTCTCAACTCCCCATCTTTCACTCTTTACCTCGGACAACTAAAAGAAAGCCAAGGACTTGTTCCATAAACGAAGAGACATCTGCAGCCCCATCTCTTGCAGATATTGTGCTAGAGTCCTTGCAAAGTATCAACACTCATTGGGAAGAAATTTCTTAGGATCCAATCTCTAAAGGTAATCCCTGGCCCGATTTCAGAAATCCTACTAAAGAACGCCTTGAAGAAACCTTCAACCAGAACATCCCTATCTGCAATATGGCTAACGTTCCTCTTCCAGGTGGGAATCAGCTTCAACCGGGTGGGAACCAACTCCCACCTCCTCCTGGAGCATTCCTTCCCTGTCTCGCTCAGGATGTCATAGCGGTACCTGGGTAGCAACATCCCTTACCAAAGAAAGCAGAAAGAGTACTGCCTAAATTTGACCCTGAGCAGGGAGACACTACTGATAACCATATTCACTCTTTCTTCCTGGTCTTGTGCATGTTCTGGGTAGCCGATGAAGATGTAGTATGTTGCTTATTCCCTTTTACTTTGATTGGTGCGGCCTCCACATGGTACTTTAGCTTGAGAATAGGATCGATCACCTCATGGGTCGCCTTTCAAGAGGCCTTTTTAGACAAGTTTGGAAATGATAAAACACTTGCGGCCTTAGTTTTAGAACTATCCCGTTTGAAAATGGAAACCAAAGAAAAGGTCAAGGATTTTAACATCTGATTCAACACTTTGTTTAACAGAATCCAGGCTATTGCTAGACCTACTGAGGAGGTGCTCATGGAATTCTACATCAGTACTCTCCCTGTCCCTACTGCGATGTGGGTCAAAAGAAGTAATGCACAAACCTTACAGGGTGCTATCGATGAAGCAGTAAAAGTCGAGAATGAAATGATCAGCCTCACAACATATCATCATACAACTGAAGGAAAGAAAGCCTCTCAATCATCCAAGAAGAATAACAGGAGTGATAACAAAGGGGCTGAAATCAATGAAAAGGATACCACAAATGTGGAAGGTTTGCATCGGATCATTAAGAAATTGACAAACATAGTCATCGATATGAAAAGGAATTCTGGAGAGAGTACAAGTGGGAATAAAGGAGATTACAACAACAGAAAACCTTTCAAACCTTTCTATCATAAGAAGACAGAAGGTGGTCACAGTCAACTTGCACTGCGTGCTCCACCTAATGAATGGAATTTAAATATGGAAGAGCTGGCTCTCATAGGATCGCTCCTTAACAACGAAAAACCTATAGTGGAGCTGGAGCCAGAACAAGAAAAAGAGGAAGAATACGAAGTAGAAAAGCCCTTGGACGAAGAATCTCAAATCAATGTACTGTGGGATTTCTATACAAATGAGAAGGATGACGACGAAGGAGATAGTGCGGCAGAAATCCACACTAATGAAATCCACAAACGAAGTAAGGGGCCACTTGCAGACGCGATGAAGTCTGTAGACCAGACAAAGAAAGATGTTTTCCCTTTGAAGGCATTCGCTCCTAAAGTTCTTGTAGAGAAGGGTAGACCTAGTGGTGATTCCAAGAATACTATGGTTGTGAATTATCCACAGAAAGATAATACATCTCCGACTGCAGCGAAGGCGACTCAAAATGGTAAACTCCCACCTAAGAATGGCAATGCCGGTATGTTTACTTTGCCCTACCCTGTTTATAACATTGATTACAACATTGTGGATGATCTTAAGAAATCACGAGCTAACATCACATACTTCGATTTGCTAAAAGTAACAGAACAAAGAGATTTGCTCTTGAAAGCTATGAATGAACAGAATTGCAAATCTCCCACCATTCCGAGCAACGAAACCAAGAAGTCAGCATTCAGACCTGTTAGTACCCCCAGTATAGCCCAAACACCATCAACGATGGAAGCCACTCTATCAAAAATAAATCGAACCCCCCAAGATGTCAGTGTGGCCATGATAGGAAGGAAATCAAAATCCATGACTCCACCTT
The DNA here is from genome assembly GCA_000404065.3 of Pinus taeda. Taxonomy (NCBI): domain Eukaryota; kingdom Viridiplantae; phylum Streptophyta; class Pinopsida; order Pinales; family Pinaceae; genus Pinus; species Pinus taeda. Next base: position 7,662 of record APFE031543908.1, read on the forward strand.
TCCTTATCACATTTGGGATCTTCAACATGAATGTACACAATTGCTTGGTAGATTCTGGTGCCTCATCCACTGTTATGCCTTACACTGTTGCTAAAGGACTTCATGCAGTACCCGATAAAACTGGAACTCGAATTATGTAATTGGACAGAATGAATGTGAAAGTAATTGGGGAATTGAAAGATGTGCTAGTTCAGATGGCAACCAAACCATAGTACACACAAGTCATTGACATAGTGGTAGTCGACATACCCGAGGCTTATGGAATGCTGCTTAGTAGGGACTGGTCAGCAAAACTGAATGGATATTTCTCAATTGATTGGTCCCATCTCTTGCTGCCTCAGAAGGGTAAAGGTGATATGCTGAGGGTTGATCGAGAAAGATACATGAAGTATGTGTTGATAGAACTAAATGGCCCCAATGAACCTGTAATGTTTACCAACTCTATCCTTGGGAATTATAGTTTCGGCATTTGTGCCATCGAAACTTGTTTCGGAGAATTCCATGCAGAGACACTGTGACAAACACACAGTTGGAAGCTCTCCCCTACAATCCAACTGATGACTTATCATGTATTATAATAGATGATAGGACTAAATTTGTAAAAGAAGTTCAATTGATGTAACATTAGATTCTATATTTTGGACACTCTATTTTGATGGCTCTAACTGCCTTGAAGGCGCAGGTGTTGGGAGCATTCTCATTGACCCACAAGGGAACCAATATCTGATGGCCAGCCGGTTGGAGTTCGCGTGCACAAACAACACGGCAGAATATGAAGGGCCTAAAGAAAGCCATTGATATGAAGGTGAAATATCTTAAAGTTTTTGGTAATTGACAGATAATTGTCGACCAGGTAAGGCAAAGGATACATTGCAATTCGCCACACCTGGTAAGATACCAACATGAGGTATGGAGCTTAATTGACAATTTTGATTCTTTTAATATCATATACATACCTCGAGGGCAAAACTGAGATGTTGATCTGATGGATAGTATGGCTTCAAAACTTTTGCCTGATCTTAAATTAAACAAGAATAAATATTATGTTGAATTGATTTTCAGACCATCCGTGCCTAATAACATCTCAAATTGGCAGGTGTTTGAAGATGACGAGCAAATCCTTGACTTCCTGCACTGTGAGAAGACATTCAAAAATGCAGTCATTGATGAAAAAGAGCATGATAGGCTTATGAATGAGAGGGAAGATGAGGAAAAGGATCAGTCTAATATAATTCCCAAGTCAGTTGTCAAGATGGAGCACTTGTATGACCTGCATGATAAATTCAAGAAGCCGACAAACTGCAAAACCCATAGCTCATCCATGAAGTATGAATCGGTCAACCTTGGAACCAAAGAAGACCCAAAAATTGTTAATTTGGGCTTAGGATGCTCTCCACAAGAAAGGGCTACGTTTGTTAAGCTGTTTAAAGAGTATAAGGATGTCTTTGCATGGACATATGGCGACTTAAAAACCTTTGATACCAGCGTTATGCAGCGTGTGATTCCGTTGGAGAAGGATGTTAGGCCATACCAACAAAAGCTTCGCAAGATACATCCAAGCTTAGAACCGTTGGTGAAGAAAGAATTAAACAAAATGCTGGATGCCAAAATCATTTTTCCTGTCAGACACACCCACTGGGTAGCCAATCTCGTGCCAATAAGAAAGAAAAAAGGAGACATCATGTTATGTATCGATTTCAGAAACCTGAACAAAGCATCGCAGAAAGATAACTATCATGTCCCTTCTATGGAACACATTCTTCAGTGCGTTTCTAGGTCTGAAATGTTGTCCCTATTGGATGGTTTTTCAGGATATAATCAAGTGTTGGTGGCGAATGGAGATCAGCGCAAGACAACCTTCAACACTAAATGGGGCACTTACACATATCATAAAATGCCTTTTGGACTTATTAATGCCGGCACCACATTCCAGATAGCTATGGACATAGCTTTCCGAGGATTGATCAATAGATCAGTAGTAGTGTACATGGATGACATTTTTGTGTATTCATATCACAAAAGGGATCATATCTATCACCTAAAACAAATTTTCGAAAGATGTCGAAGGTATGGAATATCGTTGAATCCTAAGAAGAGCGTTTTCATAGTTACAGAAGGGAAACTACTAGGTCACATCCTCTCTAAAGAAGGTATTGTTATTGATCCGGAAAGAATAGAGACCATCATGAGATACAACCCCCTGCAAATAAAAGGGCAATGCAATCTTTCTTCGGGAAGATTAATTTCGTTAGGAAATTTGTCTTAGGTTTCGCAGAAATAGTGCGTCCCATGCAGCTAATGATGAAGAAAGACGTTGTGTATAGGTGGAACGATGAAGCTAAGAAATCGTTTCGGCAGATTAAGGAGGCCATCGCAGAAGCTCCCGCGCTGGTCAGCCCCAATTTTGACAAGGAATTCTTCTTGTACACTTTCGCTTCTAATGTTTCATATGCCGCAATCCTCACGCAAAAAAATGATGATGGCAACGAAGTCCCTATTTCTTATATGATCTCTAATCTTCAAGGGGCCGAACTGAACTACCCAGACGTGGAGAAACTACACTTCCGCCCTTATTTATTAAAGGCCAGGACTAAAGTAATCATCCCCCATCCTGTTGTAAGAGCCCTCTTTGTGTAGAAAGAAATGGGTGAACAGAGAGGGAATTGGATAACCACACTTCAAGAATTCGACCTCGAGATTAAGTCGGCGAAGATAGTTCGAGGGCAGGGATTATGTAGGCTAGTAGCAGAAGCCTTGGCAGATAAAGAAGGGGCATCCGAAGAACCAGAAGCGCAGAGCATGCAAAATGCACAAGTAGAATTCAGGGAGGAGCCCCTATGGATTAATGAGATGTTGATGTGTGAGCCTGAAACGTTGGAAGCCCTTTTGGATCCTGAGTCGTGGTATTACGACATACGTTCTTATCTCACATGGGGATCATGTCCTGAACACATGGATGCATCACAAAGGAGAGTGCTTCTATTGAAATCTAATCAGTATCACTTGGCCAATGACACATTATACAGAAAAAATTATGATGGAATCTAGCTGAGGCATTTGGAAAAGGATGATGTAGATCATGTCTTGAAAGAAATGCATGACAGCCTAGCAGGTGGTCACTATGGCAGAGAGACCACTGCTCACAAAATATTAAGAGTTGGATATTATTGGCCCACAGTGTTCAGAGGCTCGCATGCCTACGCTCAGAAATGCAAGGTATGTCAAACTGCCGCAGGACGAGAAAGGAAGCCAGTCATTCCCCTCAGGCCCGTTATGATCTATCACCCGTTCCAGCAATGAGGCCTAGGTGTCATAGGTGAGATCACTCCGAACTCCTCATAGTAGGCCCGTTATGATCTATCGCCCGTTCCAGCAATGGGGCCTAGATGTCATAGGTGAGATCACTCCGAACTCCTCACAACAGCATAAGTATATACTCACAGTGACTGACTACTTCACCAGATGGACCGAAGCCATCCCGCTTCGGAAGGTAAACGAAGGCGAGGTAATATCATTTATTGAGAAATTTATTATCAACAGGTTTGGCATCCTTGACGCTCTCATATTTGACAATGCTTCTTACTTTTCATCACTGAAATTAACTGAATTTGCTATCGATAAATCAATTCACATATGGTATGCATCAAACTATTACCCCCAAGGAAATGGAGTTGCGGAGTCCTCAAATAAAAACCTCATCCGCATAATCCGTAAATCTGTCATTGACAACCATAGGAATTGGCACAATGCTCTGATAAATGCCCTTTGGGCCGATAGGGTCACTCCAAAAGTAGCATTAGGAGACTCCCCATACTTCCTCGTCTATGGACATCTTGCCTCCTAACGTTGCCCTTCCCTCTTTACAGCTCTCCCAAGCTTCGAGAGGGGCTCATTCAGCCTTACTTCAAAAAAGGATCAACCAACTGGTGAGGTTGGAGGAATTGAGAGATAAAGCCAGAAATAAATTTAGAAATCACCAAATAATTGTAAAGAGATGGTTTGACCGTCATCTGGCAGGAGATAAAGATTACCAAGTAGGAGAGCTAGTCTTGAAATGGGACAAGTTGAATGAGCCAAAAGGTAAGCACACGAAATTCCAACACTTATGGCTAGCCCCGTTCCAAGTTGAGGAGAAAATTGGTCAGGGAACTTACAGATTGAAAACTTTACAGGGAGAAACTGAAAAACTCCCTATTAATGGCCAACATCTTAAGAGATACTTCCAATAGCCACCACATGGTGGTTAGCTACTGAGTAGGTTAGGATTCATGTTATTTTTGTTGTTAGCTTAGTTACATTTTCGTCCTGTCCTTTCCTGTTTTACGCAAAGTTTATTTTCCTTTTGAATTTCAGTTCTTTTCAGCCAATTGATTTCAGTCCTTCAGTCTCGTCTTCACCTTTACAACTCTCTTCAAATTTCCCTCATTCGCCACCTTCAGCTTTTTGCCTCCCTCATTAACCTACTATGAGTCGGCCAATCCTAAATTCATTGTTGCCTTGCAAATCAAGCAAACATTCAATGAGCCTATGAGAACTGGAAAATCAGCGGTGGAATTTAAATCGGAGCCACTCATTAGCATCTGTTGGGAGCTAGGTAGGATCTATTGATAGCCTGGATACCTAGAGCATGTAGGGGCATCTTTATAAAATGAACATATGTGTAACCGCAGCTGGACTGGCATGGTGAAACGCTGCATTTTTAAAATCCCACATAGACCTAGCCTATACTTGCCTGTAAGGTTTGCAGTTATTCTCCATTGGTCCCATCCATCACACTAAGTTTTCCAATACCTGTCATCTATAAGTAAACCTCCTTTCATGGGCTAAGCTCATTGAAATATATTCTATGGCAAATCCAATTGTGCTCTAATCCTTGTGCCTGAAATAGGAAGGACTTATGTAAAAGAAAATGAGATGTAGAGTCCTTGTGCCAATCTGGAAGGACAGGTTGTTTGGGAAGCCGGTTAGAGTACGGACTGTTGCTGGACTCAGAGTACAGGTTGACACAGCAAACCCAACCTTGCTTAAGTTGTTTAAAAATATGGCATGATCCATGACTGTGCCCCATTCACTCACACGAAAGTATAGCACTAAGATGCTTACATAAAGTGCAGATAAACATATCTACATCAAGTTTGATGATGCAATAAAGCGCTGAGGTACACACCTAAACAGGTATTGGCAGATCGGTGATGGCCCCGAAAGGATTTTGAAAATAGAAAACAGGTAAAGGAAGGTCAATAAATCCCATAATACTACCATTGGAGAATGTCTGTCAAAACCCTATTAGTAACTTGAAGCTATTTGTCTTTATCCCACCTGAGGCAATTAATGATGAAGTGGAACCCATGCCTGTCCATCTATACAGTTTGCATTTCAAGTTTATCTTAACACCCCGATGTTATATTGATCAAAGGTTTATTTGGAAACAGAGATAACTGGTTCACCTAGCAGTTCGCCATTTGTTGTGGCCACAACCACCACCCTATTAAAACCTGCTTTGGCAGCAAATTTGAATGGGTCCCCTAAAAGTTTTTTCTTTCATTTCCCCGAATGATTACTCTCTGAATGATCTGTTTCTATCCCAAGGGTTTCAACTCTGTGCCGAGTCAAATCTTCAATTCTTAATGGTAAGACCCCCTGAATAAATCTCTGCGGTATGATTCATTTATAACCTAGTCTAGCCCTCCATTCATGTTCTGTCATCGGGACTTTTCTCAACCCTCATAAACATTCATGGTATTCTATGCCCACGCATATAACCAACCCCCACTCTTTACCTTGGTCGTATGTGGACTCAACCCACGAAACCTTCTATCGCACCTCTATTTCTATTACAATACTTTTGTAACGGAAATACTTTGCAAATGTATGTAACTTACCTTTTTGGCGCTCTTTCGGTCTTTATACATTTCTCAATGCCTGCCTCTATCGCTATCGCAATCTCTCCATTTCGGCGGTTATACTGCGCTTTCCTCTTTCGCATCCACTAAGCGAGGACCTTTCGGACTTCAAATGCAATTAACAGCAACACATATGATGTCGAGTCCGTTCCCCATTCGCAAATCGTAATCGACAAAACCTAAGGGCCATACATAAGGCGTTCCACGATATGTCGGACACCCCGCAATTATTAAACATAACACATGCATTTATCGGGTCCGCTTCCCTAATTGGAAATCGCAATCGGCAAAGTTCAGGGCTTATACATAAGGCGATATGCGATATGGCAGACCTGCCGGGACTATTAACTGCAGCATATATATTTTCGGGCCTGGCCTATCGCATACCGCAATCAAGAGAACCCAAGGCCCATACATAAGGCGCTCCGTAATCTGACGAACCCGCCGATATTATTAAGCGCAGCATAATATGATTTCGGGCTGCTTCCACCATCGCAATATCGGAGTTCGGCAGTTCAATAAGCCTAGTTCCTCTCCACTGAAACAATGTGATGCGATAGTGTTTTGCGGACCCGATAGGGTATAGGGTTCTCGTCTATAATATTTCAAGTCCGGGTTTCGGATCCGATTATGTGTTATGCAATGATTTTCAATGTAAATCGGATTTACGCTTGCAGGACTTAATCAATGCATGAATTAAAAACCAGGGGCGATTCTTTCACACTTGTTCCTTTTGATGTTATAAACGTTTTAGTGAAGGCAAGATTTGTGTTTTTAAGCATTTCTATCATATTTTCATAAGCATCGCTGATGTTGGTTATCTATGCAGGGGAGGACCGAGAGAAGGCATGCAAGGTCGAAAAACGGATGCATAAGCATCAAGCATGGCTTCGGGTAAAAGATGCATGAGCGGATTCGAAGAGTTTATATATGCGGATGTGTTCTATTTAAAGATCTGGCTTTAGGCATTGGCGATCATGTTTCCATGTGTTACTTGTGTGTTCTGAATGTTATGCGGTCTCGAGCCTTATCATAAAGAAATGACAAGCATACCTCCTCCGTTCGATCGGCATCTATTCATTTCCCCACGAAATGAAACACTCCAACAGATGTGGCCTTTATGTGTTAGTCGTTTCACTGATTGATTCTACGCCTGTATATTTTAATTTGTATATTGAAAAAAGGAGGAAGGTGAAAAGTTAGGGGAAGACAGAGGGTCAGTTCCTTCTGCATAAGTATTACCTTCGAAGATGAGGGGAGGGCTTTTTTTTGGGCAGAACAACTTTCGATTTATTGTGAATAAAGAAGACTGTTTGGTCGAGAAAGAGCCTTTTTCAGATCTATTTTCCTTTCTTTCATGTGTTTAGAATCAGACTGTTGTCGCTGGCATAAATATAAATATGTTTTGTTTTTATGCATATTGATAACAAACCGTTCGGGACTAGTCTTGGTCATTCAAATATAATTTGTTACCATGGTTAATTCATGAAAGGTTGCTGATTCGAAACCTTGTTAAACATCAGTTGCAAGTGTTATTTGTATGGAATGGAATGTGTATTCCTGTATAAGTAATCAGATTGCAATAAAGATTTAATACAACCTTGTTCATTTGTGAACCAGTGATTGATTCATTTGGGCTTGGAATCTATATATGATGTTTAATCTCTTTTGTTATGCTCCTGCAGGATAGATTAGAATAGCTAGGATTAGCATAAGTAGTTAAAATTAGTGTAGATAGGATTTGATACTTATAGGTTAGTTGTTTCTCTTTGTTGATTTAATTGAAGTCTTCCTCCAAGAAGCAATTTTTCAACACATATAACAGTTTATGGGATCCTTTAAAACGCGTTGGAACTAGCCATTCCAAATGAAAGTAGATCTAATTGGGGTCTGCAATCGGGTTAGTTCCCCTTGTTGGCATATCTAAAACTCGCCCTGTCAACAGAACCATGTAGTACCACATATTGCCGAAAAGGACATGACAAATGAGATGTGGGAGGCCCTAAACAAATTGTACCGCATACTTCTGTGCAGAGAAGGATGTTACTAGAAAATCAGTTGCGGTCATACCAGATGCAGAAGGGAAAACAGATCGACCCCTTCCTCAGTCGATTGAAGGAGATCTGGGATCAGTTAACTTCCATAGGAGCCATGCCGGATCAAGAATTGATGGTGAGAACAACCCTTAACGCAATCTCAAAAGACTGGGAGTGTTTGTCCAAAGCATATTGGGCAGGGAAACACTTCTAGATTGGGAGGAAATGTGGGCGGCCCTTCACCTAGAAGAGATCAGAAGGTTGAGCAAATCAGGAAGCAGCGGCAAGGGGATTAGAATCAAGAAGGACGAGGAGGTGGATGCTACCCTAGCATCTGAGGGAACGCAGGAGAAATGGAAGAAGGACCTCTCCAAAGTCAAATGCTTCCACTACGGGGAGCTGAGTCATTATGTGACCTAGTGTCCAACGAAGAAGAGAAAGGGAGAGGCCTCTGAGAACAAGGCTGTGCCAGCAAGTGCAAAGAAGGAAGTGGAGACAGATGATGGCTGTGCCATGAGTGCACACACACCACTTGAGCAGAAGTGGGGAGACATCAAGTTGTAGTCAGACACACTACAGGCAATGAGGGGCAGGATCCTCGAGGTACCCAGCCTTTGGATTATACCTTGCTACGGGAGCCCCGAAGAGGAGTAGCATGACTGGCGGATGTCGGTAGAGACGGATGCGGATGAAGCGAGAGAGGGAGCTATAATGCAGGAGTCCCAGGACAACGTGAGGCAGAAGTGCGAGATGCACAGAGTTGAGGCAGCATCGCGGAGGTTAGAGAGGCACTTGTCAGTGATAGAGGGAGCTTCAGCATCGGGAGTGTTTCTAGCTTGACAGAGATGTCAGAGTTGGGAGATAAGTTACTGACTTCTTAGTAACCAGATTGCAGTGCAACTGTTACCAGTGACAGTGCTATGGGCAGCACGATGCAACAAGATGAGAGGGAGTTGCAGTACAGATGCAGCAGTGGCAGTGGTAGGGCCATGGGTAGCTGTATAGGATGCAGCAGTGCGGATGATGGGCAGCAGGCCTAGCATCAGCACAGGGACCGATGCCGGATCATCAGGGTGATACTTAGTGAGGAGTATTGCCAGAGCACAATCTTCGGTAAGAGGGACTATTGATTTGGGGTAGCATCGGATGTGCTCTAGCCACGAAAATTGGTGGAGAGGCTAAGGCACATGAGATATCTAATACCCAGAAGGGGTTTGGGCAGATTCTAAACAGTTTGGGAGATATTAAAATAATTAATATTTTTAATGGAGTCCCTAAGTCTAAACTTAGGGAAAATAATATTAATGTGAATTAATATAAAATTGTGTTAGAATGGTCCAAAAGTCATGGATCAAGCCAGATCTAATCTTAGTCGTTGATTAGGGACTTAATCTCGATCGTTGATTTGTCAATGAGAAAAGTATAAGAGGAGGCTTGAGGGTCACTTGGAGAACACACTGCGAGATCAAGATTTCAACTTTCTGGGGCTGGGTTTGCTGAGAAAGTGATCAGATTTGTAGCTGAGGGGCAGTAAATATAGCAGCAGAGAGACAAAGATAGCACCAGGAGGATCAGCATAGTAGCCGGAGAGAGGGACGCAGAACCAACCAAGGGTTCATGCAAAGCCAACCAGGGCTCACGTAGAGGCAGCCAGGGGCTACGTAATGCCTCAGAAGGCCAGCATGGGTGACACAGAGGGCTAGACGGCTGACATAGTGCCTCCAGAGGTTGACGCAGGCCAAGCCAGAGTGACGCTAGGCAAATGCTGGGTCAAAAAGGACTAACGTTGTCCCTAGAGGCTGATGTTGGGGTTTCGTGGGGCAAATTGGAGCTGTGAAGCTGTCAGAGTGTTTATCTAGGGTTTCAGTCGAAATATCTGCTTCTGAGTAGAGAGGTACTACTTCCGAGATGTTTCTCTGTTGTGTGAGCCGGATTTGGCGCCAGATTGTATTCTGAAACTGCTTAATAAATCAAACCCTCAGATAGCTGCACTGGTTTTCCCGCATTGGGTTTCTCTTGGGTCATTAGTCCAAAAACAACAGTGTCACTTGTGTGCTTGTTTCTGTTTCCTTCAATTGATGATCTGTAATGTGTTGAGCATGTACTTGTATTTATTTCTAGTATTTACATGGTAAATAACTTGTTAATTAACAGAACAAGTAGATAGGAATAAATCGGTAAAGTACATTAAGGGTTTCTAACGGGTAAGACTTAGAAATTCCAACAGTTCCGACACTTCAAAGCCTTTATCGAAAACCAATCCTAGAAGAAAATCAAGATATTGAGGATTGATAATTGGACTGAGCACGAATTCAATGAATTCCAAGATTATTGCAGAGAAGCTGGCATTAGGAGGGAGACTACAACGCCATACACTCCCGAACAGGATGGTGTGGCTGAAAGGAAAAATCGCTCTATTGTAGAGGATGTTCATGCCATGCTTCATGATCAAGGCCTTCTGAAGTTTCTATGGGTTGAAGCTGCAAATACCGCCGTGTATGTTCAAAATTGATGCCCTCATCAAGCATTGGACTCCAAGACTCACGAAGAAATGTTGACTGGTAAAAAACCCGATGTCTCTCATTTTAGAATTTTTGGAAGTCCCGTATATTTTCATGTGCCAAAAGAGAAAAGAAGCAAATTAGGCGCATCTGGGAAGAAAGGAATCTTATGTGGCTAGTCAAAAGGAAGTTCAGATAAGTCATGAGGTCACCTTCGACGAAGATATGGCCCTCAGGAAGATCAACAACCTCCCTATCCTAAGGAACGACAAAGAAGCTGACACCGGAAATCAGGGTGAAAAAGAGGACGAAACAATGCCTGATGTTGATGAACCTATGGATCCTATAGTTCCTCCTCCTCATGAGCTTTCCTCCTCCAAGAGGAGACCCTCATGGCTTAAGGAGACTCTTGAAGATGCCAAGAGACAATTGCACCAAGGGGGACTTTCCATGGAAGCAAGAAGTCAAACAAGTATTAAAGATACTTGACTGTCATGAGCACTATCATTCAAAATGAGCCTTCATCATTCGAAGAAGTCGTGAAGCAACAAGTATGGAAGGATGCTATGAATGAAGAGTACGAGTCAATTATGAAGAATGATGTCTGGGAAGTGGTCCCTAGACCCTGGGACAAATCGGTTGTCACCTCCAAGTGGCTCTTCAAAATAGTGCAAAAAAGTTCAAGGCTCGCTTTGTTGCTCGAGGTTTCTTTCAAAAGGAAGGTGTAGATTACAATGAGATATTTGCACATGTTACTCAATACACCACACCATCCACATGATCATAGCCCTAGCTGCCTCACAAGGATGAAACCTACATCAGATGGATGTCAAGACCGCTTTCTTGCATGGTTCGATCAAAGAGGAAGTCTATGTGGAACAACCTGAGGGGTTTGAGGTGCGTGACCGGGAATCTCATGTATGCAGGTTGAAGAAAGCTCTCTATGGATTGAAGCAAGCACCCCAGGTTTGGCATGAGAGGATTGATAGCTATTTGATGAAGTTGGGATTCACTAGAAGTGAAGTCGATCCAAACCTTTACTTTAAGGTTGAAAATGATAAACCTCTCGTTCTGGTACTTTATGTGGACGACCTCTTTCTGACACTTATGAATTTGAGATGAAGGACCTAGGACCGATGCACTACCTCCTAGGGTTGGAGATCTGGCAAATGTCAGGTGACATTTTCCTATCTCAAGGAAAATATATTGGAAAGATTTGGGATGGTGGACTGCAAGCCTGTGACTACTCCGATGGAACTTAACTTTAAGAAGTTATGTAGTAGTGTTACTGGACTTGAATTGGGAAATGCTTCTGATTATCGTCAACTCATAGGAGCATTGATGTTCTTGGTGAACTCCCGTCTAGACATATGTTTTGCAGTGAACACGTTAAGCCAATACATGGATTGCCTCCAAGAATCTTTTGAAATATCTTCGGGGCACAATCACTCATGGACTGAGATACACTACCGGAAATGTGAGGCTACATGGTTATTCTGATGTTGATTGGGCTGGCAGTGTGGGGGATCGCAAGAGCACTTCTAGATGTTGCTTTTCCTTTGGTTCTGCTTCGATATCCTGGATGAGTAGGAAGCAGAAATCGGTTGCCTTAAGCACTGCCGAGGCCGAATACATAGCTGCTAGTATGGCCTCTTGTGAAGCTGTCTGGTTGAGGAAGCTCTTCAGTGAGCTGTTTGGACATGTGTTGGATACCACCGTGATCCTCTGCGACAACTAGAGTGGGATCCGATTATCAAATAATCTCGTGTTTCATGATCGCTACAAGCATATAGATATCAGGTACCACTTTATCCGGGATATGGTACAACGAGGAGCAATAAGGCTCCATCACATTGGCACTGATGAGCAGGTCGCTGACATTCTGACAAAGCCCCTGGGGAAGGTCAAATTCTTGGCCTTCCGAGAACGACTTGGAGTCATGGAGAGACCCTCTTCTAAGGATCCTATATGAGATGGACATTGAGCTCTGGGAGCTTCGGGGGACTTGGGGTATTTCTTAGAGCGATGAGCAACCATAAGGTGGTTGGTTTAGCCTACCCCTAGTGGTTTGTTGTGTACAGGGTGAATGGTTCAGCGTTCCCCTATGATAACCCTTGGCGACATGTAGGCAGGATGAGTGGTTCATCCTTTTCCTGCTGAGATATCCTACCCATGCAATCTAGGACTCATGGGAAGTACCTCTCATCTGGCCAATGAGTAGGGAAATGAGGATAGGGACCATAGTACTACCGATGGACGCATTGTGTACTGCCATACTCCCTATACTAGGATGACCGATATTGATCTGGGATCAATGGGAACTGACTTCGAGTCAGTAAGAGTGGTATGAGACACTCTCTTTTGATTGGAACTAACTTTGGGTCAATAAGAGTGGTATGAGACACTCTCTTTTGATTGGGACTGACTTCGAGTCAGTAGAAAATGGTATGATACATTCTCGGTCACTTCTTCTTCATAGTTTAGTAGAGCATAGCATAGCAGTGCACTGATGGCAGAAATAGTACAGATTGGCAGATGGACTAGCAGATGGAGTTCACCCTAGTTGAGAGGGATTGTTAAAATTGGCAACTAGGGCAAAACTCCACATGGGTCATCTTATTTGTGACAGCTGATATTTTTCTTGGAGTCCTCTCTCCAAGAGGTGTAGGATTGATCTAAAGATCATCCGATTCTGACATGTACAAATGAAGTTATGAATTTATTTTGATTATGGACAAATTGTCAAGGTCGGCCAACAAACCTATGTAGGCTCAGAAGCCCAACAATCACGTATATTCATCCTCAACGTTTGCTATAAATGCATGATGCCTTAGCCTCAATTGGACACACTCATCCTCACACCTCTCTCTCTCCTCATTGATTGGGTATGCATTTCTGGGCAACTTTCTCTCACACGTGCAAAGGAAAGGAGGACAAAATTTCTATTTTGGTCGTTGACTGCATTGACCGAAATTCTGGGACAGTTTGACCATGCATTGAGCTATTTTACTGTGTTTTTGGGTGAGGCATTTCTGTTTGGGTGTGCCGCATTTTTGGGCATAGAAATCGAGGTCAAATGTTGACTTTGACTTACAGAGATAACCATAAATACAGAGATGCGATAACCATAAATAAAGAGATGCAGCGGAAATAACACTTCATTTCATTAATGGAAAATACCGAAATATGCTTACAACCAGAATTGGAAATAAACCAGCTAGGACGATGGTAGCTTATCTCTGAGAAGAGATGTGCGGCTACATGTCTCTGAACTGTTCCGAACTTGTGTTACAATGAGGCTCGAAGGCCTATTTATTATTGAGAAACAATGGAAAAACCTTCACATTCCAAAACCGACCCTTAGAAGATGAAACGCCAAATTGTGGGCCCCGTTTTGGGTAAATTGGTACATTAATTTCCCGGGGTCGTAACTT
>APFE031543910.1:0-14495 GCA_000404065.3 Pinus taeda
TTAAAACAGATTTCCCCTGATAGCCTTTGTTTGCAATTTGTCCCTGCTTTACCTGATAGTCTCCATTGTGCTTTTACTCACTCCTTTTTGCTGCATCAAGATAACTTTTTGAAGTGGATGCTTGAGAAGTTTCTCCATTATAGCCCAGACCTGTCTTATTTAGAGGAGAACGTTGTACATTGATAATCTCATCCAGAGTTTCAGATCCTTTGACAAACTTAAGATTAATAGCTTTTTTTTTCTCAATCTCTTTTCTAAGAGCAACAATTTCACCTTCTAACTTTTCAAAATGGTTTTCCTTTTCATCAATTTGAAATTGTAGAGTATCAATGATGATATTCTTTTCTTCTATACATCTCTTGAGTCTAGTAATTTCTTCAAAAAGGTTATCCACATCTATAGCATCCATATAATCATCATCTTCAAATGCCATTAACAGTTTATATTCATTACCTCGTTCATCTTCATCACTATTTGATAGACCATCACTATCTTCATGAGTGTAGTAGCTTTTCTTATTTGAACCCTGTTTCTTGTTCCATCTAGCAGGTTCCTTTCCTTTATCCTTATAAGGACATTTTGCAGCATAATGACCTACTCTTCCACAAGCAAAGCATTTAAAAGGTAACTTACCTCTGAACCTTCCAGAACCCCTTTGAAGATTTCTGACAAAATTTCATTCCTCTTCTTCTTCTTCTGGTACATGACTTACTTCATAATAATCTCCTTTGCCTGGCGCCTTGAAAGCAGCTTCTCTTCTATCTGATGGACCTCCCTTTCTCATTTCATAAGCAGTTAGAATTCCATGTAGCTGAGACATAGTAAGAATTCGTAGATTTTCCTTTTCTTCAATTGCAGATACTTTAGATTCAAACTTGGGGGACAATGATCTTAGAACCTTTTCAACCACAATAGCCTCTCTTATTTCTTCACCCAAATTTTTCATACAATTAACAATCTCATCTACTCGAAGAAAGTAATTAGCCACACTTTCATCATTATACATCCTGAGATTCTCAACTGAATTCTGAGAGTTTGAAGTTTAGCACGCTTTACCTGTTCATCTCCTTTGTAGCTCAAGACAATCTTGTCCCATATTTCTTTTGCTGATTTATATTGCATAACTTTCACAAACTCTATTTGAGATAAGCATCCCAACAAAGTGTTGACTTCTTTAGCATTTGTTTCATATTTCTTCTTTTCGTCTGCATCTGTAGGAGTAGCTGAAGGAAAATTGTAGCCTGTCTCTATGATATCCCAAACATCTGTACCAAGAGATTGAAGATATGCAGTAACTCTTACCTTCCAATAATTGAAGTTTGTCCTATCAAAAATCGGTGGCCTGATAGATGCTTCCCTCTCGTAGTTTCTCATGATGAAAGATCTACCTTCAAGCGATCAAGCTTCTTTCAGAAGGACCTGCTCTGATACCAATTGTTGAAAATAATACTGAGAGGGGGGGTGAATCAGTATTATCTAGTTATTTTACCAAATCTTCCTTATTTACACTTTGAATTATTTTTGCATATCAGTACCATAAAACAATGAGCAAGAACAAGAAAAACAGACAGTCACATCAAAGAACACCATATATAAGGTGGAAACCCAATGTGGGTGAAAACCACCTGCTGCAATATGTCTCTATCTTATTTCAAATTAGAAACTCCTTTTACAATGGCCTTGTACTGGTGCAGTCCTTTGCCAGTACGCAGGCTGCAACCTGCAGAGAGCTACAACTCTCTCTCGTTTTCCAGTTTCTTTTAGAAGGGAGCTACAACCCCCTACCTCTTTTCAAGGACCACTTTTCATGAATTTTCAAACTGGATCCATATACATCAAACGATCATCAAGTACATGTAAATTACACAGTCAGCTGTAGTAACCATATCAACAATAACAGAACTAAACCCAGAACACCTTTTCAACAGAAAAATTAAGTCAACAGAAGATCTTAAGACAGATACGCAGTTTTCCTTTCACTGGCCTCGTCGCTACGCACTTCACCCTCTGCTTCTCTACATATACCCGCAGAGTTCCTTCTGCTGCACTGCGTGACCACACACTGCTTCTTCTACTGCGCTGCGTACAGTACGCACCCAAATATACTATCGCGCCGCGTACTTCGCTGAAGCCACGCACCCAAAGACACTATCGCGCCACATACTTTTTCTGTGCATACGCACCTGAACCTCAGTCACTCTGCGTACCCACGCACTGCGCCTTCGTCGCCTTTGCGTACCCACGCACTGCGCCTTTGTCACCCCTACGTACCCACGCACTTATCTTTCTTCTGCTCTACGTGCCCACACACCTGCGTACCTCTGATTAGGGCCGAAATACAGTCAAATGCTCAGATCTGATCTTGCGCTCGAGAGATCACCCTTCACAGATTCACTTTTAACTTATCTTTTATAGATCACGCTTTTAAACCGAGAACCCAATATTTTAGATCTTAAGATATTCAATTTCAAAAGATGCTCAAGCCAAATGATCTCCTTTGCTTTATATAAGGAAGCTCCTCCTCAAAACATGGATCAAAACCACGGGCCAAAACCATAATAATACAATACTGTCAGCTAAATACCAAGGGTTAAACATAAGAAACCCCACGTGTGTGCGCTTTACTGCCTTGAAGAGTGTGCAATGGGGGTACGCACCTTCTGAATGGATGACCTGCGTTTCTGGCCGCGGTCCCTACATGGCGTACCTGCAGGTACGCATCTTCTGAACTATTCAACTGTGTACTTCTTAATTTTCATTATATTGAGAGCCTTTCCAAGGGTGTTGCCATCAAGTACAACATCTGTAACATATAACCTCACCAGAAACATAATGCCAACACAACATTCGGCCCTTGAGTAGGGTTGCGTGAAGGCAAAACATTAGGCTACGAGGTACGAGAAAGTGTGCGAAGATACTTACGCGTAGGGTCAAATTGTAGACCACTTCAACTCATCATACATCTCCAGGGTGTGGAAACCTGGTTCTAGCACTCTCCCATACTACCTCGGGTGAGACCCTAGTTCGCGCTCCATAGACTTTTGTCGAAAGGGCCAGACATAGTACCGAGATTTGTTTGGCTAACTTAACTCTGAACCTGGGTCAGGCCCCAACAAGCCAATAAATGGTTCCGTTGCCGGGTCCAGGATCTGCATAGATATGTCTGATGTCATATCACTAGAATCCGACAAAGAAAGGAATTTAAGAGTGGTTGGACAAAAATATTCATGAGTTCATGGCACAAGAAAAAAATAATCCATGGTTATCAAAGGAAGAGTGGTTAGATTGCTAATGATATATGGAAATCCATGAAATCTTCTTTGCATCCTTCCCGTATGAGTTGTAAAAGTGGATCATGAAGTTAATAGATAGTCAAGGGAGGTGTAGCCTCGATAAACCTATTGTGTGGACTCCATAGTTGGTGCGCAGACTCGAAGCATCAGAAGATAAGCTTGCGTGCATTGTGGATCATTGGCTTGGTTGAATTATAGAAGTGTTTATCATCGAGTTCGTGGTAGATACTTCAATAATCTATAGCACAGTGGAACGATGCATCCTCAAAGGACCGCGACTGGGAGGATATATAAAAATGAAGGTAGCGCAGAACTTGAATCTAGCCCCTTGATTTCACCTCTGTGGGAAAGCGAGGAAGAGCTCATGAAGGTTTCACCAAGAAGTGTGATCAGTCTGATAAAGCAACAAATTATGTGCATATCACCCTCACCTACACCACCACCAATTTCACCATCTTCACCCCCATCTTCACCCACACGACCTCCGTCACCACCACAGTTTAATATGGAAAGATAGATAAAGTTGTTAGTGTTCAAAGGAGTAGGGAATGAAGATCTGGACCAATTTTAGTTCATGGTAAAGGTTGTATGGGAAGTGCGGGCAGTCACAGATGACAATATAAATAAAGCAACGTTGGTCAGCGCTTTGCAGGATCATGCACTGACATGGTACATTAAGAACTCTAATGACAATCCGAACGTAGGGATCGTAGATATCCAAGCTATGCTGAACAAGCAATTTAGCAGGCCAAAATCAGAGACAGTCGATCATTAGATTTAAGGAAATTACAAAGCTTCTAGGCAAGACCCCGTGGGAGTTGGATCCAAGACCTTGACAGATGGGCAACACCATGCATGGTTTGTAGCATTGCCAATGCCGCATCTAAGGAACATGCTATAACAACAGAAGATATCCACTCAGGATGAGGTCTTGGAGATCACAATGAGACTGCGTGAGACAATGATGTAATATCTTAACCCGGGAGTTCAACAGATCCATGCATAGTTGAAAAACTTGTGCCTTGAGATGCAGAGTTTTAAATAAGATAGGACAGCCTGCCCAGAAGCGCACGACGAGGTATAGTGCATAAAATGAAAAGGCCAGGGACATGACAAGGACCATTGTCCATTCTTTGCGACCTATTCGGCAGGGGGAGGACCAATGCCCTTGAGACTAGAGGCACAAGTAGGACCAAGCACGACATCTCATTATGGTGCAAAATTTGTCACATAGGAGGGAATAATGCTACAAATAACTAAAATCTATTACAAAAGTATATGCAAAACCCCCAACAGTTGTTCTGTAATTTCCGCAGGTCAGTAGGCCATGATGAACATACCTATAAAAGTTATGAATTGATGATGGATCAAACCCCTACCTATAGAGTTCAGATCGAAAACAGGCCCTCAATTAAAATGCAAGGATGGCGCTCGTTGGATTTCATGGGCACGAACGAGGTTGAGATGGAATGGGACTAGGAAGAAGTCACGAACAACCGATATGTTACAATTACAGAGGACCGGGGCATTATGCCCATGATTGTAAAAATTGAACGACACCATCGTGCTTATATTGTACCCAGTTTGATCATGAGATGAAGGATTGTCCTACACTAATAATAACGTTGCATGATAAAGGAGCACTCCAACCTCCCCTAACTCAGAACCTACAAATGATGAGGTTTGAGCAGCGCGAGGAAGACTCGAATGTAAATATCATGCTCTGAAGTGATATCACGACAGGAGATGACAAAGGCAAGCAACTTGAAGAGAGTGCTTGGGTTTGCAAGGCTCCACAAAGGAACCAGAATTTGATTTAGAGCACGCTAAGGAGACATTCATGGAGGCTAACAAGAGCTTCACGGATGCCTCCACTTCAGGAAGTAAACAAAAACTAGAACTAGAAATGGACCCGTCAATGCTCACTACATTTTTGGAGACATGCATGAAGTTGTTGCATGACAGCAAAGCTATGAAGGGGCTACAAGAACTCATCACTAGATGCGCTAGAACCACACTAGGAAAACTGTGTGTAGTCCAAAAGTTTGGAAACCACACAACATGAATAGGAAGGGAGATGAGATTGACCACGTAGATAGGGAATATGAAATGAATCAAGTGATTTTGGATCTAGGATCAGACACGATCGTCTTTCCAAAGTAGACATGGGAGCGCATGGGTAGGCCTGCACTGCAATGGTCTCCTATTCAATTGTGAATGGCGAACTAGCAAAATATCCTACCCATCGGAAGATTGCAGTGAATAACGGTGGATATTGAAGGAGCAAGTGTGCTTGCAGATTTCGAAGTGATAGATATTGTTGATGACAACAATCCATATCATGCGCTATTAGGAATAGATTGGGCCACTGACATGAATGGAGTGATAAATATAAAGAAGCACAAGATGATTTTTTAGAAAAAGTCACTAAATGTAGTGGTACCTTTAGATGCTATAGAAGGATCAAGCTACACAGAACCAGTGTGCAACTATGACAGTGATGACAATCTAGACTATATCTACAAGATAACCACACGAGAGCAGGACTGGGTGAATCCAACAGCGGATGGTAGGATTTCGTGGGAGCGCAGAAGCTCCTGCACCTCATATTAGGATGAAGAGATAGAACGATGGTAGAATCAGTTACACGAGGTAACCACACTCAATTGCAACATGATGATAAGGTCACTAAGCTGCGTGGTAATAGAGGTAAGAGATTTGCCTGTGTATGACATATTGATCAAGGTGGATGATTTCCTAAACCATTTTGAAAGAGAAGTACCGAAACTACAACATTTCGATGCTATGAAATGGGTACTACACGCTATGCCTGCAAGATGGTGGGGTGCACATCAAAGAAGTTTTGAAGTCTGGCGTTAATGCAAAAGGAAGATGCACATACAGTTTAGAAAACCTCAGATGCAGATGAAAGCTGAGTATGATAGACCAAACATCCTGCGCATCCACCTTTCCAGATGGGTACAGGCATATGGTGCGCAACCTACACGAACGCACACCATCCTCGCAATAGGAAACATGACCAATAAGCAGGAGAGGGCAAGATAATGGCGTGAACGATGACCATGAAGTATGATAAGACCAAGTGCATAGAAGATTATCTGTGTGGAAGCCTTTGACAAAGTATGTGAAGCACTGAACACGGTCCACCATGTGAAATAAACTGACTGGGACTTGCATGTACATGTCGTACTATGGGATTATAGGACAATGTGCAAGAAATTGACGAGACAAACACCTTTACAGTTAGTTTATGGAGTGGAAGCTATCATGCCAATGGAGTATATTGTACCTAGTCTGTGTATAACAACGTTCACAAGTATGATAGACCACAAAGATCTGGAAGAAAGGCTCACGCAATTGGAAGAACTTGAGGAGGAATGATTCTTGGCTAGTTTTCATCAGCAGGTACAAAAGTAGTGTGAAAAGGCCTGGCACAATCACCATATTAAGTTATGCACCTACAAGGTAAATGACTTAGTGCTATTGCATGACAGTAATTTTGAAAAGATCCTGGGAAATTTTAGAATGTATTGGCTGGGACCATATGTGGTTAAGGAGGTCACAGACGAAGGCGTGGTCCAGCTAGTCAAACTAAATGGAGAACCTTTTCTAGGAAAAGTAAATGGCAACCGCTTGAAGCCCTACACGGGTGGGTTGGCTATCTGACTAGCTAGCAGAAGCATAGTCTTCATGCTTCAAGGATCTGAACAAAGGTGCAGGACTATAAACATATGCAGCAAATACTGGTACAAATGTAGGGAAACAATTTGGACACAGTGGTCTTGGAATAATGTATGTAGCAGATATAGCAAACAACATCTTAGTGCACTGCTGACCTCTACGTCGTTCGAGAACAGTTGGAAGGACTCCGTGAAATGATCACTGCGCCAACAGAGTGACCCGAGGGCGGTTCATGATTTTTGTGTTGGGAGCCTTCTAGGCATGGAATCCCCCCAAGGCATGTTGTGGAGATTAAAGCGCAAGTTTTGACCCAATCTTGTTGTAAAGCTCCATGAATTATGGGCAAGGAGTGCGAAAAGTATGATAGGATCACAGGGTTGTCCACCCTAGTTTTGTAATGTATTGTTGACTGGATAGACATACCCATGGTCTGCGAACCATGGGATTGTGTAAATGGAGTGAGACTCTAAGTAGATAGAGAAGAAGAGAGATAAGAAAAGAGGCTAAGGAAGTAACTAGGTGAAGTGTCTTTGGGTTGTAGAGTAGGAGAAGGCTCTGTAGCTGAGTGCGCAGAGGCCTAGTAGTCCGTAGCTGAGTGTGCGAACCCCTGCAGCTAGGTGCGTATGGTGGAGTCAAGTATGTAACCAAAGAAGGGATTAACAAAGAGAAGTTTTATCATAATTCTTTTTATATGTTCTTGGGTTAATGCATGTTTGATATAATTTGTAAATATATTGTTTATTTACTGCGCGCACCTATATGAATGGTTTATGTTGTTAAGTATAACTTAAAGCATGTAGGTAGGCTAAAATAATCAGCTAACATTGGAATACTAGTAAGGTCTTGGGTAATAGCACAAAAGCACAGTGTTCAACCCCCGAGTAGGGTTGCGCAAAGGCAGTATCTCAGGCTGCGAGTCACAGGAAATTACACAAAGCGACTTACACACAAGGTCAAACCGCGGACCACTTGAACTCATCAAACATCTCCTGGATGTGGAAAGATGGTTCTAGCACCCTCCCATACTACTTCAGGTGAGACCTCAGTCCACGCTCCATGGATTTTTGCCAAAAGGGCTAGACGTAGTACCGAGATTTGTTTGGCTAACTTAACTCTGAACCTGGGTCAAGCCCCAATAAGCCAACAAACACAGTGGACTCCATGGGCATCAAAACCTCTATCCCATAGACCAATATAAATGGAGTTTAGCCCTGTCAACATTTTACACATTGTACTATATTCTCATAGGACTGCTAGTATGCATACATCCCAATCATTCCTTTTCGCATTACATAATTTCGTCAGTGCGCTCTCCAGGATCTTATTGAATGCTTCAACTGTATCATTAGCTTGATGATGATAGTGCATACTCTTATAATAATAAATGTTGGCTTGTTGGGGCCTGACCCAGATTTGGAGTTAATTAGCCAAATAAATCCTTGTACTACTAGCCTTTTCGGCAACAGTCCGTGGGGCGCGGACTAAGGTCTCACCCGAGGTAGTATGGGGGGATATTGGAACTAGGTTTACGCACCCTTAAGATGTCTGAGGGAATGATTTGGTCCAACTGTGAGTCCCTTTGCACATGTTACTTCATGCATGTCCTTGTCCTTTGTGCCCTAATATATTCACCTTCGCGCAGCCCTAACCAGGGGCTATGGGGTTTCCGCGCTGCTAGAGTAGCGACATGCACTATTTCCCTAAGTCATACCTAAGATCTTACTTATCTTCTTACACCAGTTAGTTATCTTCGTGTAAACAGTTGCCTTATGTTATATTTACTTATACATCATATTCATATGAGTTCACGCAACAAATACACAGTAACTTGTAATTCATACCCAATAATGCATAAACTAGGAAAGGATACACAGAAATATGGTAAAACTTCTCTTTATTAATGCTTCCAATGGTTACCGACTCGACCGCCATGTGCACTCAGCTGTAGGGGTCCATGCACTCAGCTGCGGACTACTAGGCCTCTGCACACTCAGCTGCAGAGCCTTCTCCTACTCTATGACCCAAAGACACAACTTACACTTCGACTCAATGCTCCTATTCCTTCTATTAGATTCTTCTATTAATTGTTTTCTACACTTAGAGCCTCACTCTATTTATACAATCCCATGGTCCGCGGACCATGAGTAGATTTTCTGAACCGACATTACATTACAAAAACAAGGGTGGACAACTCTGTGACTCTATTATGACTTTGCACTCTGTGCCCACAAATCACAGAGTCTTTACAATGGACTTAGTCAAAACTTGGGCTTTAAGCCCCAAAACATGCCTTGGGAGGATTCCATGCCCAACAGGCCCTCAACACAAACATTGTGACTCACCCTCAAGTCACTTTGTTGGTGTGGAGATATTTGTGTGGAGACCCTCCAACTCTGCTCAAATAGCTGCAAGGTTGGCAGCGCACTAATCGATTGCCTACTAAATCTCCTTTACAAGTTATTCCAAGCCCGTGGTGTCAGATATGCTACCCTAGATCTATTCTTGCATCCCCCGTATCTTTTTATAGTCCCGTGCCTTCTTCTGGCCACTTGGAGCATGAAGACCATGCTTTTGTCAGCTAGTCAGATAGCTGGGCCACCCATGTATGGCTTCAATCGACTACCATTCACTTTTCCTGGGAAGGGTTCTCCATTTAGCTTTACCAGCTACACCGCACCTCCGTCTGTGACCTCCTTAATAAAATATGGCCCCAGCCAATGCATTATAAACTTTCTCAGGAATTTATCAAACTTACTGTCATATAGTAACACTAAATCGTTTACCTTGAAGGTGCACAACTTAATATGGCGATCGTGCCAGGAATTTTTGCATTGCTTTTGTACCTATTGATGAAATCTAGCTAGGAATCATTCTTTTTCAAGTTCTTCCAATTACGTGAGCCTCTCTTCTAGGGCTCCATGGTCTAACATACCTATGAGTGCTATTATGTGTAGACCAGGCATAATATACTCCATTGGCATGAAAAATTCCACACCATAGACCAACCTGAAAGGTGTTTGGCCTGTCAGTTTCTTGCACTTTGTCCTATAAGCCCATAGTACTGCAGGAACATGTAGGTCCAAATCCGTTCGCTACACATCACATACCGTGTTTAGTGCTTCACGTACTTTGTTAAAATATTATGCGTGGATAACCTTCTGCACACTCATTCTTTCCATACTCTGTTGTTCCAACTGGGGGGGTCATTCGCACAATTTCCTCGCCTGCACATGCTTACTGACCGTGTCTCCCAATGCGAAGTCTATGCACATCTGCATAGGTTTTCTAAGATATGCCTGTATACATCTAGACATGTGCACATGCGGATCATTTCATTCGACACTCTTTTTTGTTAATCACATTTGAGGCTTCCCAAACCACATGCACATCATTCTCTTGCATTCGCACTAGTTCTCAAAGCTTCCTTGGTGTGTACCCCACCACCTCGTGGGTGTAGCGTGTAGTACCCATTTCAAAGCCTTGAAACATTATTTTTCTGGCACCTCTCTTTCAAATATGTTCAGGAAGTCATCTACCTCGTTCAACCCATCAACATAGGCAAATCCCTTACCTCTGTTGATACGCAATGCAACGATCTTGTCATCATGTTTCAGTTCAGTGTGGTTACCTTGTGTAACTAGTTCTGCCATTGCTCTATTTCTTCATTTGAATCCGATGTACAGGATCTTTCATAGTCCCATGATATTTTTCCATCCGTGGTGGGATTCACCCATTCTTCCTCTTGCGTGGTTATCTTGTAGATGCAGTCCAAGTCATTGTCGCTTTCATAGTCACGCATTGGCTCCGTGTAGCACGATCCTTTTGCAGGGTCCAATGATACGACTACATGCAAGGATTTTTTCTCAACAATAATCTTGTGCTTCTTTAGATTTATCACCCCATTCATGTCAGTGGCTCAATCTATCCCTAATAGCGCAGGGTAGGGATTGTTTTCATCGACAATCTTTATCACTTCAAAATCTTCCCATAGGTAGGATATTTTGTTGGTTCACCATTCATAATTGGATAGGAGACCATTGCAGCGTAGGCATTC
This sequence comes from Pinus taeda, assembly GCA_000404065.3. Classification (NCBI taxonomy): domain Eukaryota; kingdom Viridiplantae; phylum Streptophyta; class Pinopsida; order Pinales; family Pinaceae; genus Pinus; species Pinus taeda. The sequence continues at coordinate 11,050 of APFE031543910.1, forward strand.
CCATGCACTCCCATGTCTGCTTTGGTAGAACATCCACGTCTGATCATAGGTCCAGAATCACTTCGTCCATCTCATATTATCTAATTTGTGCAGTCAATCTCATCTCTCTTCCCATCCCTATCACGTGCTTTCCAATATTTTGGACTACGCGTGATTCTCTTGGTGTGGTCCCAGTGCATCTATTTATGATTTCCTATAGTCCCTTTCCAACCTTGTTGTCGCACATAAACTTTATGCATGCTTCCAAGAATGTAGTGAGCATTGATGGGTCCATTTCCAGCTCTGGTTTGTCTTTACTTCCTAAAGTGGAGGCATCAATGAAGCTCTTCCTAGCTTCCATGAAGGTTTCCTTAGCGTGCTCCAAATCAAACTCTGGTTCTTTCATCAGAGCCTTGTGAACCCAAGTACTATCCTCAGGCTACTTGCCTTTATCATCCCCTATTGTAATTCCACTTCAGAGCACAACGTTCACATTAGGGTCTTCCTCACATGGCTCAGACCTCGTCATTTGTAGGTTCTGAGTTGAGGGAGTTTGGAGCACTCTCTTATTGCACAACCTTGGTTTCAGTGTAGGACAATCCTCTGTTTCATGATCAAACAATGTACAATACATGCATGATGGATGTGTCAGATTCGTACAATCGCCAGCATAATGTCTTGGCTCTCTGCAATTGTAACATATCAGTTGTCTGTGACCTCTTCCAAGTCCTCCTCCACCTCAACCTTGTCCGTGCCCCTGAAATCTGGTTCGTGCCACCCCTGCATTCTAGTCAAGGGGTTGCACTTTAGTCTGAACTCTATAGGTCGCAGTTCTATCCATCATCAGCTCATAACTTCTACAGGTGCGCTCATCTTGTATTACTAACCTATAGAAATTACAAAACAACTATTGTGAATTTTTCATGTACTTCTGCAATAAATGGTAGTTTTCCATAGCATGCTTCCCCTTTATTTGACAAATGGTACACCATAATGCAGGCGCCGTGCTGGGTCCTGCTTGTGCCTCTAGCCTTAACAACATTTATCCTCCTCCTACAAGGTAATTCACAAATGTTGGGTAGTGGCGCTTGTCATGACCCTGACCTTACATTTAACACATCATAACTTGTCATGCACCTCTGGGTGAGCTACCCTATCCTGTTTCAGACTCTGCATCTCAAGGCACAAGTTTCTCAACTGTGTGTGGATCTATTGAATTCCCAAGCTAGGATCCTATATCAGGGTCTCAGGCAGTCTCATCGCGATCTCCAAGGCCTCAGCCTAATTTTTTATCCTTTGTTGTGACAATGCATTCCTTAAATGCGGTGTTAGCGATGCTACAAACCATTCACGATGTTTTCCATCTGTCAAAGTAATGTTAGCTTCGAGAATTGTGCACTTCAGTCTTTGAACCAACTCCCAAGGAGTCTCACCTAGTAGCACCATGATCTCCTTGAACCCAATGATCAACTGTTCCTCTGACTTCGGCCTACTAAATTCTCTATTCAGTGCAGTTTGGATGTATGTGATCCCACATTCAGATTGTCATTAGAATGCTTAATATACCAAGTCAGCACGTGATCCTATAGAGTGCTGACCAACGTTGCTTTCTTTATATTGTAATCTGTAACTCCCTACGCTTCCCATATGACTTTTATCACAAACAAAAACTGGTCCGTATCTTCATTTCCTACTCCCTTGAACACTAGTAGCTTTATCGCACTTGCCATATTGACTCGCGATGGTGGCAGATGTAGTATGGGCAAAGATGGGGGCGAAGACAGTGAGAATGGAAATGTTGTGGGTAGGGGTGGTATGCACGGAATCCTCTACCCTATCAAATTGATCGCACTTCTTGGTGATACATTCACGAGCTCTTCCTCGTCCCCTCGTGGAGGTGAAATCAAGAGGCTACTTTCTAGTTCTACACTACCTCCATTTCTGTAAATTCTCCCACTTTTCTTAGCCCCAAACATCAATGTATTTGCATAACCCGCTTTTCACATGTTAGTATTTTAATCCAAGTGTTCAAAGACTTAACGTACTTTCCTCATCGTCCTTTGAGGAAGTGTCACTTTGCTTCGTGATAGCTGACTGAAGTATCTACCGCGAATTCAGTAATGAATCCTCCTATAATTCGATCGAACCAATTATCCACAGCATGCGTGATCTTATCCTCCAATGCTTCCAGTCTGTAGACCAATTCTAGAGTCCACACAATAGGTCTGTCGAGCTTGCACCTTCCTTGGTTATCTGCTAGCTTCACGATCCACTCGTATAGCTTAGTAGGGAAAGATGCAAAGAAAATTTCATGGATCTTTGTGTACAAGTAGCAGCCTAACCACTCTTCTTTTGATAGTTGCAGATTCCTGTTCTCCTGCACCGTGAACTCCTGAATCTTCCTATCCAACCAATCTTCAATTTCTTTCTTAGTTGGATTCCAGTGATACGACATCAAACATCTCTATGCAGATCTTCATCCCTGCAATGGAACCATTTGTTGGCTTGTTGGGGCCTAACCGAGGTTCAAAGTTAATTAGCCAAAAAACTCCTTGTACTACTGGCCCTTTTCGCAACAGTCCATGTGGCTCAGACTAAGGTATCATCCAAAGTAGTATGGTGGTGTGCTGGAACTAGGTTTCCACACCCTTGAGATGTCTGAGGGGATGATTTGGTCCAACTGTGAGTCCCTTTGCATAGGTTACTTTGTGCACTTCCCTGGCCTTTGCGCCCTAATATATTTTCCTTTGCACAGTGTTTGGTCAATTTAGTATGTCCTAAATTGCTATTTAAAATGTCAATTCGGGAGTCGTAAACTGATGAAGTGAAGTGCACTATATGTGCAAGATAACCTTTTCCTTAGTCTTTTGTCGTTTTTGAGTTTTTAGTTTGTTTTTAGGCTTATCTTCTGTGGATTCTCTAGTGTGAGATGGCGAAATTGAAAATGAAGTGTGAATGGTAATCGATTTCTACAATGATTTTTCAAAAAGTTCTCAAAAAGAAAGTTTCCAAACTGACTGTAATGAAATCAATTCTCAAAAAGAAGTAAATGCACCAAAACAATGAACTAGTGACAATGGCCCAGTTTCCTTACTGTTGTATGAAAAAGAAAATTAAATCTGAACTTAAAGCAACTCAAAGGCTGAAAGCAAAGCAAACTAAATCACACTACTTCAACCCATACTCTGACCCTTCACCTTTCGACTCAGTCCGGCTATAGGAAGTAATCATAAACAAGTTGAGTATTATGATATCTAAATTGCAGGAAATTAAATTGCATAAAAGGAAACTAAGATTTAACTACTCATTCATATTTCAACTCTTGAAAATGACATAAGTAATTAAATCTCTAACTTGTAGGAAAGCAAACTAGATCACACTACTTCAAGTAATATTCTGATTCCTTACTAATTGAGTCGCTTGGCTATAGAAAGGAAATCATAAACAGGTAAGTAATATGATGTCTA
>APFE031543913.1:44783-62827 GCA_000404065.3 Pinus taeda
AGAAGACATCACCACCATCATATTTCTCATACTCACAGAACCACTCTCTATGGGGAGTGAAGTGAAAGGATGCACCTGAGTCAATCAACCATGCCTCATGATCTACATGTGTACTTGAAGAAACCATGTACACATCCCCACCTTCATTTGAGGTGGTTTTCACCTCTACAGAAGGAGCATCATTAGATCCCTTTCCTTTTTCAGGAGCTTTAGATTTATAGTCCCTTTTGTAGTGCCCTTCCTTTCCACATTTCCATCACACCTTTACAGGCTTTCCTAGATATTTAGATCTCCCTCTAGATTCAGATCTCCCACTCGATGGCTTATTTTTGTTTCTGTTCTAGGAACATCCTCGTATAGATAAGGAATCACCATTCTGACTCTTCGTATTTTTCCGTCTCATCTCCTCCGTCAGTAAGGATGAGACTATTTCATCAAACTGAAAGGTTGTTTCATTGCTACCTATTGCAATAACCAGACTATCCCATGAATCTGGTAGAGAACACAACAAACTAATGCACTTATCTTCATCTAAAATTTTAATATCAAAAGATAATAACTGACTTTCCATAGTATTAAATGTGTTCATATGCTCTGTCACAGGGTCTCCATCTTTCATCCTCAGGTTATACAAGTTTTTTAGTAGGAATAGTTTATTCACCAAAGACTTAGACTAGTACAAAGTCCCTAACTTGTCCCACAAAGTATTAGTCGTAGCTTCCCCTGATACATTCAGAAATATTGAATCTGGGACACAGAATCATATTGTGCTCTTTGCCTTTTGATCCAACTTCTTCCATTCTTCATTAGACACTCCTGTTGGTTTAGTACCTAGATCTACAATGATCTAATGATCTTTATCTACCAATAGATCCTCCATCTTGAGTTTCCATAACTCAAAACTCTGACCATTAAATTTCTCGACCTCTATATTTCCACTGCTTGCCATCTTCTTTCATCACCAGAATCGATCCAACAAATCTGCAACTAAATAGGGTCTACCATAGGCCCAAGAAAAACCCCTCAGCAAAAAATGCGTCCCCTTGAAGCCAAAACAACTCGGATACCAAATGTAGGTTTTAACCGCATACAGAAATTACCTGCATACGAATTCTAAAACACAGAAAATAAATAATGCGAGAGCATAACACATAAACACATATACACAGAGATTTTCCCCTAGATCCCAAACCCGAGACTACTAGCTTGATTTTTCATTATGTTCCTTTCAATGTTACAATTCCAATATATACATGCCGAAGAATCCAATACCATGGATTGAAAACCATCGTGTCCAAAACCATGTGCGAAAACCGTGCACAAAACCATAGGTAGGTCCGCCCACCTAATATAGGGTCCAAAAAAATATTTCCTTGGGGCACTTCCTTGGACGCCATAGAGGGGGGCTAATCGGCCCCCTCAAACCCCCTGTGACCCCACTCCCCCCTGCTACGCAACGAAGGCGGGATTTCCCCCCCTCTAACTGCCCAGTTAACTAGGGAATCTAGTCATGGAAAGAATATAACACAACCCAACATCCGTGACCACACCACCTAAGGCTGCATATTAAGCTATTTGAGGGAGACAAGATTTAAAGAACCAATCCACTAATAGACAGTCTGTGAGGGGAGCTTTGACTAGCCTCCACCTATGTTTCCTTTCATGTATGTGATTAGAGATGTGGGTGGCAACGTCCTGATGTAAAGAAGTAATGAGTTCTGTTCCAAATTCATAGTAGATGGGTAGCTGAAAGTGCTTTAAAAATTACATCTTTAAAGTGCCAAAGGTATTGAATGACACACGTGGTAACTCAATGTAACACTGGCTACATTGTCAGTAAGCGTGCGGGGAAAGAGCTGAAGACAAATACTATCATCCACCATGGAGTTAGAAACACACCATAAATGATAAGTGGTGATGTGCATACCCGGATCCTCCCCTTGTTTCCCTTCGAACTTCAGGATGTCTGTGGGAATTTTGTGTAGGATTCGAGGCCAAAGTAAGTTGTGATAGACGGGGTCATTGATGAGTTTGTACAAGTCAGGGGTGTCAAGTGTTGCCAATAAAGGCAAGGTGTTTGATTCCCCCAAATTGGACCAAGGCAATGAAAAATGACTTGAGGATCCTTGCGGTCCTCCCATCGTGTTGTTCCCAATATTCTACAAAGGAGGCATGGAATAATAACTTCCTTGGGGTATTGTTGTATATTGTGGTTGTCCATAAGGGTTGTTAGGCTAGGGGATATAATTTCCCCCAGGATAAGGAGTGCCCCCTAACTCATTTGAGGTTGAGAGTGGGGTGCCTAGATGGATTGGGCGAGACCTTGTTGAGGGATCCTCTAGCCACGTAATTAGTCATATGCCCTTGACTGACATAAGGAGCGTTCATGTAAATCAATGATTGTCCCTATTGTCCTATAAATGGAGGGGGAACTATAATGTTCCCAATAGTATGTGCATATTGGGAACGGTGCCCCCAAGCATCTAAAGGGGGTTGGAACTAATCAATGGATTCTGACCAAAACGATTGTTGAAGGGACTTGCGCTAATTGTGCTATATGGAGCACTATATGTAATGCTTGTCGAAGGTCCAAAAGCTAACACAAAAGGGGAAAAAATTGATATGTATGGGTTCCACTCGCATTGGATGTCACTATAGGGTTCGAAAATGGGACAATTAGGATAGCGGGGTTTGCCATCAGAGTTGTAGTTTTGACTGTCCACTGAGGAAGTAGAGGTAGTCCAAAAGTGTTCACAAAATCCCATGACCTGTTAGCTGTTGATTGGATGATAGGTATAGGTTCAGCAGAAGACAAAGAAGGTACTGGTGCAACTAGAATCAAGAGTGGTCCCAACAGATACGTGATCATAGGATTATATGGAGAAATGAAACCTTCAGTGAAGAAATATTTTGTTAAACTTGAGTCGTGGGATGTCCAGAATGATTCAATGTGAGATCTTGGAGACTGATTACCCGAAGATGGGTAATCTGGTTCATTGGGGCTCAATGGATCCTCCACAGTGAGTGGGGGAAGACCTAGTAGCTGTCTAGATTGACGATGAGGGCTGGATGTAGCCACGATGACTGATAAATTTTATCAATAGATTTTATAGTGATGTTTATTAAAGTCTTGGTGATAACAAACTAGCACCTAAAAAATAAAAAATACTCTAAAGAAATCAATCAACAAGCACATGGTATGACCCTGTCTGATAACCACCATTTGTTGGAGATGAAACCTAGTATCACAATGGATAAAAGAGAGGGTTGGCCAAATGTATTGTTAGGATTACTCTTGAGCTTCACCCAAACCTTAGATTAAGGGGCCAAGTACTCTTGTGAAGATGAGCACCCTCCTAAAAACTAAATACAGAGTAGGTTCGCCTATGTTAGGTACCAGGGAAGCCCATCCCAGTCACCTTGTGCTTGTCCCTAAAAAGTATGGCCACTATAGCTACCTCAAATCACAGACCACTACTGGGGGAACATAGTCGCAGAGAATACACTGAGTAGGCAGGATACCTGAGTCCCCGATTCAGTTCTAATATCCCTGAAGGGATCTCTGATAATATCCAAAGGAGGTGTAAGCGAAGGAGGACTACCTTCATTTATAGTCCTAGATATTATGAGTGTAGAAGGATTTCCCTCATTAATGACACTAGTTTCGGTGTATGATCTTGGGAAGTTAAATCACAACTTCCTAACCCAAGATCCTAGCCTAAACTAATATGTGTTTACCCAAAAAAGAGTCGCTGATTGATTTTATTATCTAAATTTTAAATGTACTTTGTTAAAGTCTTTGGTGGGGGTGTTGAAGTATGAATTTATGTGGGAATCTAACTCAAATCATGCAAAAAAAATTCTTTAAATTTCACATTCGATGAATAAGTTTATTCTACAAGGAAGCAGTCATTTATACATCAACATATATATCATGCATCCAGTATAGTAAAACACAAGCACAACTGGCAAAACTACAATGTTCACTAATAACTTTTGAAACCAAATAAATGCATATCTAACCAACTAAGTAGAAAATAGTGAAACAATTTGTATTTGTTTTGTTTTTTTTGTTTTTTTGTTTTTTTTTGTTTTTTTATGAAAAACTTTAAGAAGTAAAGCTATTCCCCTAAAATAAAAATTTGTTCAGAAAACTGTTGTGAATCAAACATGCATAGTTGCAAATCCCTGATCAGTCTACATGCAAATTTCCCAACCCATGAGGTCACAGAACTGGTTGTTTATCAATAAATAGCTGGCTAACACACTGTATCAGAGGGTATAGAGAGTTAGTGACTACACTAACGCTCTGTGTGCAAGGCCAAAGTGATTTATAAAGCACTATTTACACTAGTAGGGTGTGTTAGTGAGGAAATAGGCTTAAAAAAGAAGACTGTGGGGATCCAATCTAGGGATGAGCACAAAGAGAAGGGTGTTTTATGTTCCTAAGTGGTCAGAAACAGGATCAAGAAGTACAGGAAGGCCTAGAAGAAAGAGAGATCTAGGAATTTTTGGGAGAAAACAGGGATCTAAGTGTAGTCACCAACAGAGTCACCAATTCTTCTATAGGGATTAATGCATGGGTGTTTGGTGATGTAGATACCCTTAAGGATCTTCCCATGATCATTGGAAGATAATCAGATTAGTTGCAACTGGCCCAATGATACATAAACATAACCATATTAGTGAAATTAGAATTGAAGTAGGAAGAAGGATTGTTACCTCAGGTCTTGGTGTGGTGTTGCTAGAGAGCGCAAAGTAGCGGAGTGCAAGACCCCTCAGCGAGCTCCAAGGTCAATACCTGCATATAAACAAGATAAGGTGTAATATCACAACATATAACTTCAACAATGAATAAATTAAAACATAGGGATATCTAACTTCATATATCTAAGCCACTCATAATAATTAATGTTGCATAAACATGTAAATGAATCATAATACAACCACCATGGACTGGAAAACACAATTGCAGGTCTATATTAATGATAGAAAAGAGTGATTACAACCATCAGTTGCATCAACCTTCCCTTACTCCTCCAGATTCTCTCTCTCTCTCTCTCTCTTCTTAACCTCTTGAAGAGTCAATGTCTATTACTTTTTTATACAATCAATAGGCAATCCTTTCAAATTTTTTGACCCCTTTCACAATGGCCCTAGCCTCAAGTATATAACACGAGAGGATAAGCCTTGCCAAATCCTTCATGAGTTCCTTTGGGAAAAATCAGAGATGTTTCCATGCTTTTGTGCTCTTTCCCTGTTTGTATACTTAGTTAGGAATAGTAATTGCTCCAAACAGGTCGAATCTGGATGTTTCCCTACTTTTATGAGCTGACATAGGAGTGAATATAGGGATATTTCTCGGTCATCCTGCTCCTTTGACCCATAGAAACTCATTTAAGTTGACTAACGCTCTTCCTAAGGCAACAAATATAGTTACCCTAAGCACGAACACACCTGGTGCATGGCTAGGAAGCTTTATAAAGCAGGTTGCTAGTTCCTGGAGAGCGTTAGCTTCACAAATAGGCCTATGAACTTGGTCAGTCTTTTAGTGATCTTGCCCTTCTCCTCTAAGCTGATGAGGAGGTCATTTTCCTGCATAATAGTCATCATTGGTGTGCATACTGATTTGCAATCTTCCATTCCATATTTCTTCAGAATCTGCTTGAGGTACTTTGTTTATGAGAGAAAAATTAGATTCTTTGCTTGTTGTACTTGTAAACCAAGAAAGTATGTTAGTTCACCAAGTAGAGACATTTGAAATTATTTCTACATGACATAGGCAAACCTTTGACTCATGGATTCAAAGATGATTTCATCCACATAAACAACAACAATTAAAATGTTACGATCATCCACCTTTATATATAGATTGTTATCTGCAGACCCCTTTGTGAAGCCTTATTGTTGAAGATACCTGGTGTCTAGGCATTAATACCATGCACGAGGGGCTTGCTTTAGCCCATATAATTCCTTTGTGAGTTTGCAATCAATTTTTTCATCATTTCCTAGAGTTAACCCTTCAAGTTGTTCAATATAGACTTCTTATTCTAGGTCCCCATCTAAAAATGTAGATTTAACATCCATTCGATAGATTTTTGAAAAGATGAAAGCTTGAAAAGGAAAGAAAAATTCTTATAGCTTCTATTCTTGCTACAGGTGCAAATGTTTATTCAAATTATATTCTTTATTTTTGAGCATAGCCTTTGCAAACAAGTCTTTCTTTATTTCTAATTACTTCTCCATTCTCATTCAATTTATTTTTGAATACCCATTTTGTCCCAATAACATCCTTATCATGAGGTCTAGGTACTAATTCCCATGCATGATTCTTTTCTATTTGGTTAAGTTATTCATTAATAGCCTTAACCAAACGTTCATATTTTCTAGCTTGATTTACATTTTGTGGTTCAATTATGGATAGTAAATCTAGATAACTAGGAGTTCCAACAAGAGTTCTTCTAGTTTGTACTCCAGTTTCCTTATCACCTAGGATTTGAGATTCTGAATGATTTTTCTGAACATACCTTGATGCAGTCTTTTTTTATGCTTTTGTACTATCACTTCCTTCTTTTGGTTCTTCATTGATTCTTTATTCAACATTAATTTGGATTATTGTAGGAGCATCATTGTCATCTGCTGGTGCTTCCCTTGTGGATGCTTCATCAATCACAACGCCAATGCATTCAAATATATTTTGAATTTTTTTATTGTAGCATTTGTATCCTTTACTTCTAGAGGAGTAACGAAGTAGAATTCCTCATCTGCACGAGCTTCAAACTTGCCAAGCTTATCATTATATGTAACATTTACTCCTAAAGACTCTAAAATTCTTGACAATTGGAGGCTTACCAAACCAAAGATCCTAAGGTGTTTTATTGATGTTTACATAGATATGAGCTTTGTTGAGAATGGTTACCTTTGTATGTGTTGCTTTGCCCCAGAATGTATGAGGTGTTTCAGACTCATCAAGCATGGCACATGCCAATTTTTTTTGAATTGATCAGTCCATTCTTTTTGCTACCCCATGTTATTGAGGAGTCTTAAGTCTAGAGAATTGTCTCTTAATGCCATGTTGTTCACAAAAATCGAAAAATTCATCTGATATGAATTCTCCTCCCCTGTCATATCTAAGACATCTGATTTTTAAGTCTAGCTCATTCTCTACTAAAGCATTGAAGACCTTAATTTATCAAATGCTTCATCATTATGTTTTAATAAACCAATCCAACACATTCTAGTAAAGTTGTCAATAAATAAGATGAAATATTATTCACCTCTAGGTGAATTTTTATTGATTGGCCCACACAAACCATTATGAATAAGTTTAAGTGGCGTACTTGTAGAAACTTCTTTGGCATTGAATTGTACCCTGGTTTGCTTACCAAATTGACTTGATTTGCATATACTATTTTCTGGTAGAGAGATGTTTGGAAAATCATGAACTGCTCCTAGCTTGCTTGTCTTATGTATTTGATTAAAGCTTAGATGTCCCAATCTTTTGCGCCACAACCAACTTTCTTCTGGTTTTATTAAGAAACATTGTTCTAGATCGCCTTTCAAGACATAGACATTACCTAGAGTTATTTTTCATTTTATTACGGTTTTTCCAGTATCGAGATTTTGAACCACACAATTCTTTTATCTGAAAACAACTTCATTCCCTTGGTCACACATTTGGAAAATACTTAACAAGTTATTCTTCAACCCATCAAGAAATAAAACATTTCTAGCATTGACCTTTACTTTTAACCAAACGGTTCCCTTTCCTTTTAAGATGCAGGAGCATCAAGGGTATTTTTTATTTGTAAATATGTTAGAAAAGGGGGTGTGACAACTTTTAATATTTTATTTAATTTGTTATTTTAAATAAAATAGGAGAGTGAGGATTTTGCAAATATCCTTTTATTAATTAAAAGGATATGAGAGAATTCGGGTAGTTAAGGATATAAAGGGATAAGATTCTAGATAATAGGATTTGTTGAGATATTTTAGTGATATTGAGATATTAAGGGGATTGAGCATTAAATTAGATCATTTTTAAAATTGTATAAATTCATTAAGCCTCAAAGGCATGGATAGGAGATTGTGAGTTGTAGAGAGTGTGAGATTGGGAATAGAAAGCAGGGGTTTCTGCTTGGGAGCCTTCGAGCAATTTGCAAAGGGCCACCGAACTAGAATATTGGGCCAACAAAAGTTTGTAAGTCATTGTTTTGTTTCAGGTTATACATACATTGGCTGATTGATTGAGAAACTGTTTATTTGATTTCTGAAGTTCATGGCATTGTTGAATTAATGAAGAAATGATCAATGGGCTTGAATTTACATTGATGTTTTGTGGAAGCCTCCATGTATAATCATTGAGTGTAAAATGGCATTAAATATTTGCGTAAAGGATGTATTGTAAGGCATTGAGTTTGTAGCTTGGTGTGGAACTCTGTATGTAAAAACTCTATTCTGTCAGGGTCGTTGGTTATTGAGAAAAACTTGTGTAATTCAGTGACATCAATAATGGATGGATTTCACTATTACATAATGTGTTAAATGAACTATAAACCATCGAAGGGATGTAGCATTGCTTTGGCACAGATTTGAATAGTTGATGTTTAATGGTGTTAAAAAAACCAATGCAAAACTATCTGCCTGTCAATTGCGATGAATTGGGTATGAACAAATTGTGAATCACTATTATTAATGTGTTGGTCTTCTGTCCAAGAATAAAGGTTGACATGATATATGACCACGTTATTGAAGCTGTTTTTAGGAGAACTTAAAATTGCATCAGTTTTGTATTAAAATACATAGTTGTTGACTGCGCCAGTGGTATTGAGTGGCATCGTTTGTATAAGTTGACATTGAGAGTAGGAATATAAAACTATGTTTCGGCTTGTAAAATCAATGGAACTTGAAATACATAGTCTTGTTTTGTAATGCGACTATGTGAGATGGAGGTTGTTGGAGTATTAATTCATATATGAGTTAAAATGACGTTCTAAAAAAAAACTAAGTGCAAAATCAATATCTCTTAATCGAATTTCCATTTGAATGATTTTATTGTGTGACAAAGGCGTAGGTTCGAAATCCATTCGATGGCAATGTTTGAAATCCAGTTCAGAATTCGTTCCCTCTGTGGTGTTTGAAACTATGTGGGAGCTGGTAGTTAAAGCCCAGAAGTTTTGAAACAGTTTGTTTACCAATCTATTGAAGGTATGTTCTTTGCGTAATTGTTTCAAATTGGAACAGAATTGTGTTACTTTTCCAAGTCTACATGCAGTGTCAGGGAGGATCGATGGTAGGTTGTATAAATTAGAAGTGCGGTATTGAGACAAACTAGTCAGCGGTAGTCAATGAATGTGAACACGACGCTATTACCTTGGGTTTGGTTTGATTGAAATGTAAATGGTGTCAAAAGCCTGTGGATTCAATAGTGTATTGATGCATTGAGTTTTAAATGTTGTCAGTGTTGAATTGAAACGGTATTAATACAACCCGAGTGTAATGTGTTAAGCTTTGAACACATTCAAAAGTTTGTAGTTTTATGAATAGATACATCTGCCATATCGTTGAAGTTGAACACAATATGTATCCATTGTTGGATGGACAGGTATGAATGTTGGAATTGATCAAATTCTAAGTTTCTATATGAATTTTTAGTTTCCTAAAATGGGTAAAGTGCGCTTATATAATTGGAACTTGATTTTGTTCAAAAGAGAAATCTTGTTATGAGGCTTGGTGTATTGAAGATAGAATGTTAAGAATTAAACATGGGAAGAGAATTGGAGAGGCATAAGCGCATGGACTAGAATTATGATTGAAATTTATATTTGAACTCACATTATCATTGGGTTTGCTTGAAGGATTCAAATCATGAATTTGCCAGACATTGAGGGTTTGATTTGTCAAAAAGCTGAGATGCATGTTTATGATCATAGAGGTTAAAGATTCTGGGTATTGCAGGCTAACCCTGCATCATTTTTGGTATCAGAGCTTGGCTCTGTTGAAATTGAAGAATGTTTATTTTTGTCTCTGAATGAATGCAAGAAGGTTTTGTTGAAGAATTGAAATGTATTTTTGAATGTATGATGAATGATTGAAAGGAAGATCAGATTTCTAAATCTGATATGCAAACTACACAAGTGAACAGGATTGCAGAAATGAAGGGAGGACAAGATCATGCAAGATCTTAAAGGTGAGATGATTTCCTGACTTGAAATTTATGAATTGAAGTTTATGGTTGTAGAGAAGATGATGGCAGTGAACCTGACATTCAGCTAAAGGCTGAATAGAGAGGACAATTGCAGTGTCTTGAAGAAGAAGGTGAGTTGAAGAGATAGCCTAGAGAGTGAGTAGACGAGAGTTCTCAAGAGGTTCCAGAGGTAGTGAACCAGTACTTACCAAAAGACTGAGTGAGGAGAGCTTGGTGAGGTAAGCGGTGGCAGCAGAAGAGATTACTGTTGTAGAGGCTAGTGCAACTCATGATGAGTGAGAAACTCATAGAGAAGATGATCATGGAGGATCAGAGAAGAGGTTTAGAGGAATGCCATAGAGGTGAGATGACTACAGAAGTCCGAGAAAGAGAGATTGTAGTAATGAAGGTACAATTGCAGGTACTAGAGGAATGGCTGCAAGAGCAGGAAAATCCGAATAGAGGATGGATCTTTCCACTGAAGGGAAAGAGAGTGGTTTGGCGACAATTGCAGGTGAAGTTGAGGCAAAGTGTGATTGCCTTATTGAAGAAAGGAGTTAGAGTTCTTGAGCCAGAGTGGGAATTTGAAGATTCCACATGCAGATTTGTTCAAAAGGATGTGTTGGAGGAAGCAGACAAGACTGAAAGGTCTTGTAGTTTTAAAACTAACAAGTTGTGTATGTTTGCAGGTACAGTACAGGGAGATGAGCAAGCTTTAGAGTTTGTTCAGGAGAGAGAAGAGTTGAATCTGAAGGTTGTTCAGATTGATGCTGAGATAGAAAGATCTCAGAAGGGAATGAAGACATAGGAAGCAAAAAATGATAAGTACTCTGAAAAAGAAAGTAGTGATGCTTTTTCTGTTATAGTACAAGAGAAAATTCTTGTGGATGTTGAAGAAGAGAAGCAGTCTGAAGCGCAGCTAAGGGAAGTAACAACTGATACTGTTGAACATTTTGTGCAAACTGAAAGTTTATGTATGAATGCAGGTGATGATGATATACTTCAACAATGCTACAAAGAAATTTCATTGTTGGAATATTTGCTGATAAGTTCAAAGTATGATAGAAAGGTTGCAGCACACGAAAGAGTTCAGTACAGTGAAAGAGAGCAGAATGACATCTTGGAGATAGATGGAAAGAAGGCGAGACTAGCTGACAATCTCATGGTGAATGCAAATCAGCATACTGATATGCTGACAGAGAAGTTGGGAAGGAACTCAGAGTAGCGCACAGAAGTGTTGCCAGAGAAAGATGAGGAGAAAGCTAGTAAAGATTTTCTGAGTCCTGGAGAAGACTTGGAACCGCAGAGAGGAAACTTGGTAACTGAATCAACCAGTGAGACCATTGGTTCTTGTGATTTTAGTACTGACAACTTGATTGTGTTTACAGGTAATGTAGAAGACAGTCCATCATTTTGAATTGTCTTGGAAGAAGTAGAATTGTTGCAGAAAGAAGATGAGACTGTGATGTCTCATAAGTAGAGACTTGTTACAATTGGGTGACAGGAAAGAGTTGGCTTGTCTATATAGCCAAGAGAAGACAGGTAGACAAAATTTTGGAGCTACTACAGTGACAGAGGATGAAGCTACAGTGTTTGAAGAACTTGATTTGATTGCTAGAATCAATCAAGATAATGATGAACAATTACTGAAGATTATCGAAGAGGAAGATGGAGATTATGCTAAAGTTAATTTGCAGCATGTTGATGAAATGCTGAAATGTTTGCTGGAAACATTTGAAACAGAGAAAGAAGTTGTAGATGAAATTGTAGGTGACAAGCAAAGGAATGTTGCAGAGTGACAGGAAGTTTGGGATGCCACAACAGCCATAGTGACAGCTAGAGCAACATGTGAGGCGACATTTCTAGTAGCAGCAGCAGAAAAGGTGCAAAACAGCAGTAAGGGTGAAAAGGAAGCGATTGAAACAAGCGAAGAACAAGAAAGAATGAGAGTTCAACAATCAAGAGATGGAAACAATCAGCAAATAGAGGACATACTGGACAGAGAAATTGAGTTCATAAGGAGGTTAATGATAAAAACATCCTAGAGAAAGACGTGAATAAGAAAGAAAAGGAGCGATAACAAGAGAAAGACAACGAAAGATTGCGAGAGCACAACAAATGGAGCATTACAGCACAAAATATGGAAACCTGGAGGACAACAGCAGATAATAGTAAAGAAATTGATAAGCAAGGAAAGATTACAAAATAAAATTTGGGATCCAGGAGGAAATAATTATCCAGACTTATGACCAGGTGGTCATGAATTTTCTTACATGCGCAGTCTGATGCAGGAGCATCAAGGGTATTTTTTATTTGTAAATATGTTAGAAAAGGGGGTGTGAAAACTTTTAATATTTTATTTAATTTGTTATTTTAAATAAAATAGGAGAGCGAGGATTTTGCAAATATCCTTTTATTAATTAAAATTATATGAGAGAATATGGGTAGTTAAGGATATAAAGGGATAAGATTCTAGATAATAGGATTTGTTGAGATATTTTAGTGATATTGAGATATTAAGGGGATTAACCATTAAATTAGATCATTTTTAAAATTGTATAAATTCATTAAGCCTCAAAGGCATGGAGAGGAGATTGTGAGTTGTAGAGAGTGTGAGATTGGGAATAGAAAGCAGGGGTTTCTGCTTGGGAGCCTTCGGGCAATTTGCAAAGGGCCACCGAACTAGAATATCAGGCCAATAAAAGTTTTTAAGTCATTGTTTTGTTTCAGATTATACATATATTGGTTGATTGATTGAGAAATATTTATTTGATTTCTGAAGTTCATGGCATTGTTGAATTAATGAAGAAATGATCAATGGGCTTGAATTTACATTGATTTTGTGTGGAAACTGACATGTATAATCATTAAGTGTAAAATGGCATTAAATATCTCATAAAGGATGTATTGTAAGGCATTGAGTCTGTAGCTTGGTGTGGAACTCTGTATGTAAAAACTCTGTTCTGTCAGGGTCGTTGGTTATTGAGAAAAACTTGTGTAATTCAGTGACATCAATAATGGATGGATTTCACTATTGCATAATGTGTTAAATGAACTATAAACCATCGAAGGGCTGTAGCATTGCTTTGGCGCAGATTTGAATAGTCAATGTTTAATGGTGTTAAAAAAACCAATGCAAAACTGTCTGTCTGTCAATTGCGCTGAATTGGGTATGAACAAAATGTGAATCACTATTATTAATGTGTTGATCTTTTATCCAAGAATAAAGGTTGACATGATATATGACCACGTTATTGAAGTTGTTTTAAGGAGAACTTAAAATTGCATCGGTTCTGTATTAAAATACATAGTTTTTGACTGCGCAGTGGTATTGAGTGGCATCGTTTGTATAAGTCGACATTGAGAGCAGGAATATAAAACAGTGTTTCGGCTTGTAAAATCAATGGAACTTGACATACATAGTCTTGTTTTGTAATGCGACTGTGTGAGATGGAGGTTGCTGGAGTATTAATTCATATATGAGTTAAAATGACATTCTAAAAAAAAACTAAGTGCAAAATCGATATCTCTTAATCTAATTTCCATTTGAATGATTTTACTGTGTGACAAAGGCGCATGTTCGAAATCCATTCGATGGCAATGTTTGAAATCTGGTTCAGAATTCGTTCCCTCCATGGTGTTTGAAACTGTGTGGGAGCTGGTAGTTAAAGCCCAAAAGTTTTGAAATAGTTTGTTTACCAATCGATTGAAGGTACGTTATTTGCGTAATTGTTTCAAATTAGAACAAAATTGTGTTACTTTTCCAAGTCTACATGCAGTGTCAGGGCGGATCGATGGTAGGTTGTATAAATCAGAAGTGCGGTATTGAGAAAAACCAGTCAGTGAATGTGAACACGGCGCTGTTACCTTGGGTTTGGTTTGATTAAAATGTAAATGGTGTCAGAAGCCTGTGGATTTGATAGTTTATTGATGCATTGAGTTTTAAATGTTGTCAGTGTTGAATTGAAACGGTATTAATACAACCCGAGTGTAATGTGTTAAGCTTTGAACAGATTCAGAAGTTTGTAGTTTTATGAACTGATACATCTGCCAGATCGTTGAAGTTGAACACAATATGTATCAATTGTTGGATGGAGAGGTATGAATGTTGGAATTGATCAAATTCTAAGTTTTTATATGAATTGTCATTTTCCTAAAATGGGTAAAGTGCGCTTATATAATTGGAACTTGATTTTGTTCAAAAGCGGAATCTTATTATGAGGCTTGCTGTATTGAAGATAGAATGTTAAGAATTAAACATGGGAAGAGAATTGGAGAGGCATAAGTGCATGGACTAGAATTATGATTGAAATTTATATTTGAACTCACATTATCATCGGGTTTGCTTGAAGGATTCAAAGCATGAATTTTCAAAACATTGAGGGTTTGATTTGTCAAAAAGTTGAGATGCATGTTTATGATCATAGAGGTTAAAGATTCTGGGTATTGCAGGCTAACTCTGCATCATTTATAGTAGCGGGTGAATTATTTCCAAAGGTTACATTACTTTCTTTCTTTATCTTATGAAAAGACATAAACTTATCTTTATCACCTGTGATGTGTTTTGAGCATCCACTATCAATGTACCACAGGTTTTCTTGATCTCCTGCATATAAATCTAGACCACAGTTCTAAGATTCGATGGTCTTCTTCTTTCATACCATAGATGTTATTTCCATTTGCTCATTCTGAGGTGTTGATCATCATTTTATCCTGCATTCAGATTCTTGATCAAACTCTGAATGTAGGAGAAAAGGAAGATCAACACCGAAGAGGAGAGAAAGAATTGCAAGATTTTTTTCTTTACCCTAAACTCATTCTTTTGTTTTCTTGATTCTCTAGTCATAATAGTTTTGTAAGCAACACATTGAGAAACCTTATGACCGAAATTGTGACAAGCGAAACATTGTCCATTAAAGTAGAAGCTTATGGAAGTATAGTACCTTATGTTGTTGTTTTTCTTTTGATTTAACCAAGTAGAATTTACCTGTGAAGTATTTGGTCCTTTATTCTTTTGCACTAGGTTGGATTTTTGTTGACTACTTCTGTTTATTACATTGAGATAACTTCCTGTTTCTATAGAAGTCTTTACATTATTCGATGTTTCTTCACTGTATCCAAGACCTGTATTTATAAGAGGAGAGAATTAAAATTTGATGATTTCATCTAAGGTTCCAGATCCTTTAGAAAATCTAATATTAAGACTTTTTTATTTCTCAAGTTATTTCCTTAGACTTACTATTTCACAGTCTAGATTTTCATTATGATTTTCCTTTTCTATGATTTGTTTCTTCAAAATTTCTTCTAATAATCTAGCTTCTTATAAAAAAATATTAAGTTGAGTTATTTCTTCAATAAATATATCATTTTCTTCTAGGGCATCCATGAAATTATTATTAGACTCATTACTAGTTCTATCTTCAAATGCCATAAGTAATTGATATTCTTGATCAGACTCACCTTCTTCACCATTTGAAAGACCATCTCTATCTTCATGTGTATAAAAAATTATTTTGTTTTCAAACCTTCTCCTATTTATTTTTGCATCTTCTTTCTCATGATTTTCTCTATAGGGACACTTAGCAGCGTAATGACCAACTCTACCACAAATAAAACACTTGAATGGAATCTTACCTTTGAATCTTGGAGTACCTACTTGGAGTTTATTTACGAAGTTTTCCTCTTCTTCTTGTGATACATAACCTGATTCTTCCTTTTCTTTTCCTTTTGAAGTAGCTTTGAATGAAACTTCTCTGATATCTGCGAGACCCACTTTTCTCATTTCATAGACTGTTAGAATCCCATAAAGTTGTTCAACAACAATATTCTTCAAGTCATGAATTTATTCTATGGCAAAAAATTTTGAATCACATTTTGGAGTTAGAGACCTTAATATGCTTTCAACCAGTGATGATTCTTTTATTTCTTTGCCAATATTTCTTATAGAATTCAGGATATCAACTACCCTAAGAAATAAACTTGAGATACTTTCATCATTGTGCATTCTGAGAGTTTCATATTGAATTCTAAGAGTTGAACTTTGGCACATTTTACCTTGGTGCCACCTTCATAGATTTGGATGATATTGTCCCATATAGCCTTTGTTGTATTTATCTACATGCCTTTGACGAATTCTGGTTTGGCCAAGCTTCGTAACAGAGCATTGGCAACTTTTCCATTGGTCTCATATTTCTTCTTTTCTTCTTCATTTGTGGTAATGGAGGATAGCCCGCTTCAAATATTCTCCATACATTGGCTCCAAGTGACTATTAATAAGCTCTTATTCTTACCTTCCAGAAAACTAGATTAGTTATGTTGAAAAATGGTAGCCTGATAGATGTTGTCCCCTCTTTATTTCTCATCTTAATGAATCTTCCTTCAAGCGATCAAGCTTCTTCCGAAGGACCTACTCTGATACCAATTGTTGCGAAAAATACTAAGAGGGGGGTGAATTAGTATTTAAAACTCACTTATTTTATTTTTATTTTTCTAAATTATATTTATGCACGTGACTTTACTGAAAGAAACCCATGTATGTACACAACTGCCATGCAGACAACTAGTGTATATCCAACAAACTTATTTTTCAGTTAATTCAACATTTGTTTAATTTGAACCAATGCATTAGGCATTTATGAAACAATAACCGTGTGTAGTAAGAACACAATAAACGATTACAGATAAGAAACACTCATGAACACCAAGATTTTTATGTGGAAATCCAACATGGGAAAAAACCGCCACTGTTATGGTCTTTGTCTTATTAAGAAAAAATTCTTACAATCTATGTACTGGCATAGACTCATACCAACACGCAGTCACCCGTCTGTAGAAGGCTACAACCTTATCTCATTTTCTAGCGCCCATTGGAAGAGAGCTCCAACCCTCTGCACTCCCGTGGACCGTGTTTCATAAATTTTCACACTGGATCCACCTAATATAAAACATCAAATATGTAGGTCGTGTTTCATCAAATTTTCAGAATGAACCCACTACCATCAAATAGTAACACTGAAACAAATCATCAATACACTTAATCACTGTACCAACTCGGACCTAAATTAATCTAAAATAACCAAAAAGTAGTTATACCACTATAAACCCATTCACCAGAATACTAATCCACATATTGTTCATCACGTGAACTAGATTATGTCACTGTAAACCTTGAACAATAGAGTATCAGAATATATATGCTACTTTTCTTTAGCATATCCACGTACATACGCGCTTTCCATGAGACATACCCATGTATCGATCTCAAAACAATAAACCCTGAAACTAAATCACTATTATTCTGAAACACACACCGAGTTAAAGCTTGAAACGCTGAATCATTCTGAAGCTATCATAGAACCATCATACGTCTTAAATCACATATATCTAGTTGCATCATTACTTATTCAATTAATCAATTCAACTTCAAACATAATTGTTAAACTCAGATTATCAGGTACGACTTCATTGATAGATAACAAAAACATAGCAAGACTGACTAGACTAATTAGACATCCTTTTCAGTAAAACCCTAGCTTATATATGCACTTTCCATAAAGAATTCTCGCGTGTATACGCACTTTTTAGGAATGAAACCCACATAAAGATCTGAATAGATATGTGACTTACTAATGTTAAACTTGCATGTGTACGTGTGTTATGAAACCAGCTCAAGAAAAGATAGAAAAGATAGATCAATGCCTTAGAATTCAGCCTCTTCGAGGGGGAAACCTCCTTTACATTACATAAATGAACAATTCTTGGATGATTCAAATGAAAAAACCCCCTTTCTATATATAGGAGTCTAAGGAGTTACAATATAATCTAGCCGACCTAACAATAATAATATAAAGCCACAAAA